>JAZGTJ010000499.1:0-106509 GCA_036877575.1 Botia almorhae
AATAAGTATTATATTTAGGTGTCTATAGCACAAACCAAATAGCTCTGAGGTGAATCACAGCATTGCAATCTCTGGTTTAAAATTGACAGCACAGACACACAGTGCAGACATACAGATGCATGACTCTAAACCACAAAGCTTCAAAAACAGAGAATAAACCTCAAACATGAAGTCTAAGGGCTCAAAATTTTCTTTTGGATTTTCAATTCTCGCTGTCACCTGCGTACAAAAGAAGTCATTTGCAAGAGCACATATCAGTCTCAGACGGAGAAGTAGAGGGTTCCCTCTGTGACTCTTCATGACATTACCATCACAATGCATCATGGGTAACATTAGGCTACACATTCATACGTAAGAGCATCAACACAGGAAAGATCTAATAATCTCTCTACCTCTCTCTCAGTCTTTCCGGTTGTCCTTATTGTTTTCGCACTCCACTCTCCTTTACACACTGTATGTGAGAGATTGATTTCCATTTGAATGAGATTTATGGGCACGATATGTCAGTTCATTGTCAAAACATAATAACATTTCTTCATGTCACATGCCCATACTCATTCCATCTCTCTCTTTCCTTCTCAAAACTTCCTTTTCCTCTTTCTGTCTATGGCTGGGATTCAATTCTGTTTAAAAGGCTTTATTGGTCTGATAGGATGATATTGTCAAGACATAATGACATTCACCGTGCAAATATTTCATAAATATCCAGCTCTCTCTCTCTCCTCTTTGCCATGGTGTAAATGCGCTCGTGGCTGACGTAGATGAAGCTCTGACGTAGATACGACAGCAGAAAAATGTGTGTGTATGGTGTCTGTGTGTATAAAAGACAGAGATACAAAAGACAAAATTAAACCAGATCAACAGAAAATAAACTTGATTTGCATTTCCTATATAGCTAAAATGCTGCATGCTGTTGATATGGCATGCAGTATGTGTCTTGTTTTCAGGAGGCTGAACAATAAAATCAACACACAGGGGGTCAGGGTTTGGCTGGACAGCATTCCCCTGTTAGCCCCTACTGGTAGATGGTGTAACTATGCCATCTGGTTCCTAAAACCATTTTTTTCTATTGGTGGCCATTCAAAAGTAGCCAAGTTTTGTGCAAGCAACACATACATTGTAAATGCTTTATTATATTATAGCAGATGTTTTGCCAGTGTCCAATTTTTGCTGCCACTGAGTTCACAGATTAGGATAGTCACTAACCAGAAGGTTTAGGGAACAGCAATACAAAGCCACTTTGCAAGCACTGCAAAAACTAGAAATAAAACAAAGAGGGACGTTAACTTACACGCTTTGCATAAAATTAGAAAGGCTGAGGAAAAAAGCCAGCGAATATTAGCTTATGAAGAAAATATGCTAATACTTCCTAGGCAGTGAACCGTGGTTTGAAACTTGTTATTAGTAAAGCAAGGATATGAAATGTTGGTGTTACATGACAAACAAAACCCTTTAGAGATGCAACGGATGAGCGATGGTCTTCGTTTCTGGTTGGAGCTAATCTGGGTGAAAGGTCGATGATCCTGCCTTAAGCTTTAATTGATCAAAGAGAAGTTACATGGTTGTGTGTGTGTATCTCTGTATTCATTCAGCCTCAGCAGGGGATAGTACATCATGTCCTTGCAAAGACAACAGCCTTAGAGAAAACACAACCTGAGGGCCTTGAATTACTGCCACCTGCTTCTTTAAACCGAGTGCTCCAATCTGAATCATCTTCTGTATTCTGAATAATGACCACTGTGGGTTTTCAAACAATACCGATGTCTTGACAGTAGAGTGACCGATGACTGATTAAATGCATGTACTGAACATATATATATAGATAACATACATACATACTGCATCAAAATAAGAAGATGGGATTGGAGGGAGACATAGAAAGGAAATTACAAGGAGAGAGACAGAGAAGGAGAGAGAGAAATGACGTGAGAAAAGCATCAATTTATTCAGCTTTCTCTCTCGTTCCCACTGTGAAAATGCAATCTCGGCACATCGGGTACATCAGGTCTGGTCTCGATTCCCACTAGACTACATCTAAAATCTGCTGATATAATCAGCAGCCGCATGCTGCGTAATGCACCCATTTTAATAACGATCGAGCCTTTGGGGGCCAGAGCATGGACGGGCAATGTTTTTACCCCAAACATTCACAACTGGAGATGAGCCTATAGGGAGCATGCTAGGACCCCAGATCTCCCTCTCCCCCATACGTTCTGTTATTGTTTGGGATGGCAGTGTTTTCTCCTCTTATTTAAAAGGGCGGCTTATTGCCATACTCCCCAAACTGAATCTTGACAAGAGAGAAAAAATGTCCCTCTCGACGCCATCGATCTTGAGAAAGTCAAGGAGGGGAAAGGAATTAAGTTTGTGCTTAGCAGACCTTGAAAAGGTGCGTCAAGGAGAGAAAGAAACGAGAGGGTTATTTACACGCATGGACACCCAACTACAACGTCTCCATTCTCAAGGGTTCCATTAAATGAGATCAGCTCAGTTATGGAAATGTGTTGGTATTAGGCTTTTCCTCTCTTCAGTGGATGTCATATCATTTGCTTGTCACTCACACTTGAGAATTGTAACCTGTCAGATGCTAGAAGCCAATAGGACAGCGTGTGGACAGCGCCACCTCTGGGCCATCTAGGAAAATGAATGCTATGCAATACTTACTAGTAGGGTATTTATGTTACTAGGTTCAAAATCCATTTACATTTGCATTAATTCCAATATGAAATTTAATAAAGCAAAATAAGGAGCAAGGGCTTTTATCTGTTGCATGAGACTCACCCCCCACCCCTTT
Organism: Botia almorhae; assembly: GCA_036877575.1. Classification (NCBI taxonomy): domain Eukaryota; kingdom Metazoa; phylum Chordata; class Actinopteri; order Cypriniformes; family Botiidae; genus Botia; species Botia almorhae. The sequence continues at coordinate 2,795 of JAZGTJ010000499.1, forward strand.
CAGCCAATTGTTTCCTGTGTCCTCTCTACTTCTCAAAAAAATGAAATGAAGATTTAAGAATCATTAAAAATCCTGTCAAATTGATTTATTACGCAATACATGTGACTGCTATTGTGCTGAGTAAAATAAGTTCCAGCAAATGATATATGTGGGTGTGTGATCATTATCCAAAGATATAGACAATTATATGCAAGCAGTCATTTAGTACACGATCAGCAATCCCACTAAAACAGGCTCAAAGGCACAATAGTGATGGCTCACAGCTCAATTTTTTGTGGTGTACTTTAAAACACAAAAGAAACAAAACCAATTATATGGCATAATTGGAGTCCATAACATCACTTAAATGATTGTGTGATTACACCTCCCAGAACTTCATACATTATTAAGCACCCAAAAATCCACAAAAGTTAGATATTTTAATGTCTCAGCTGATATTAGATGGAGAGCAATTCACACTTACGCCTATGGATATATAGGTGCAATTTATGAGGCAGTTGTGGTTATCTGTTACTAAACAACATTCTAGCATTAATTTAAGGGGAATCTGGCATAACCAAGGGTTAAACGCAATGCTATCCCCTTCTTTAAATTAAAAATGTGAAACATTGCTTCTCTATGGGTAAGAACTGACCTTTACCCAGGGTTTAAAAAGATTTTCAGCCATGGTTAAGTGTGGTGTGAAAAGCTCTTTAGTCAGTTAAAAAATGGAAACAGAATAGTTTCAACATTAAGTGGACACTGCATGCACATCTACTCGGAGGTCAATTCTATAATAAGGGCAAAACTGAGGGCTATAAAACAGAGTTATAACTGTGCCACACCCCAACATTGGTTTAACTCAGACAAGAACATGTGAACACAGGCCCAAACAGAAAAGTGGTGCCACAATAACATCAGGGAGTCAGGGAGATAAACTCTCTTTCTTTCCTTCTCTCTCTCTCTCTCTTACTTTCACTCTCTCTCCAGGTTTGTAAGACTATAGGGAATAGCTTCACAATTTACAGATTAGAGTTTAAAACTTTTCCAATTATATTCCTGACCTTCTCCATTTTATCACAGCTATAAATTATATGTATTCTGTGTGTGTTTTATAAGGTCTAAAAGGGTCAGGTTTGAATTTTTTACATGCAGAGAGACCGATATTAACTGCTTAAAGAGCACCTTATTCTAAATGTAAACATATAGTCACGCAAGAATCGCTTCATGTCAAATGCAAATTTAATAAAGGCTGTTCTATATAAACCACTAATACCTTTTACCAACATTCTTTCTCAATGTGCATATCTATGACATCACATGCAAATATCACTGACATTTTCACATGCTTTTGTTTGTGCCGCATACTTTGACATTTCAGAGCGTGTCAATGTCATGCACGATTTTAGATGCTTATGACCCAATTAAATTAAATTAAAACTGCAGTAATTTTTGTTTGATATCATGGAGGGTTATCAAAAGTTTTATATTACTATCTTCTGTTTTTGAATCACATACTGTATGCATGATATGTACATACAGTAATTCCAAATATATTCAATTAAAATGTGTCTAATTAATTACATACAGCAGGTAGCAAAACATTAAACCATTAAAGTGGCATCTGCAAACAAATTATGCTAGACCTTGTTTGACCTTTTTAACCGGGAGCTTGAAGTGAAGAGGGTGAGCAGCTTCAAATATTTAGGGGTTCACATCAGCGAGAACCTCACTTGGACATTTAACACTTCTCAACTGGTCAAGAAGGCTCAACAGCGGCTGTACTTTCTGAGGAGGCTGAGGAAGTTTGGCATGTCTCCCAAGATCCTCAGCAACTTCTATAGCTGTGTTGTGGAGAGCATCTTGACCAACTGCATCACAGCGTTGTATGGCAGCACTACTGCGAGGGATCGCAGACAACTGCAGAGAGTGGTGAAGACTGCTGAGAGGATCACCAGGATTCCACTGCCCTCTCTGCAGACAATCTACCAGCGCAGCCACAATTTTCCCTCAGCCATAAGACTTTTAAACAGGTAGCCGAATAAACAGATTTCACTACTGCTGGACTGTTTACCACCATTTATATGCATCTTATCATCTCTTTATATGCATCTTATTAACATAATCATTTTGCACATGACTTCAAGTCAATCGCTGCTATTTATCCTCAGTTTGCACGTTTATTAAATTTGCACGTTTAACATGTTTATTCAATTTGCACATTTTTATTCTATAGTCAGAGTTTATTTATTATTTTATGTGCCTTAATGTATATTTTGTCCTTACATTCATTGTAGACAGCAAAGTCAGAATTCCATTGCACAGGGAAACCTGTTTCCTCACTGTGCATATGACAATAAATGTTTTAATCTTTGAATCTTGAATCTTTGCCATTTTAGCAATTATTTGCTAAACCAAATGGTATCAGTTTGATTTTAGTGGGTGTCTGTAATCAGCTCCTATCATAATCACACAGGTGTAACTATGTACAATACAGATATTGTTTATCACACATTTAACACACATTTCAAATGAATAAAAATACCAAATACTTTTTACAATAATTTTGAACACTTTATCTAATATTTTGTCATATAAAACAAAATAAGCTTTTTAAAAAATATTTGGGTTGTAAATTGTTCTAGTGCTTTATTCACTTGAAATGAATGCTTAAATATTTTTATCTAATGCAAAGACAGTCACACGTTTTGAAATGCAGCTTCAGTGTTTAAACTGAGGTTTATAATTATAGAAACAATTTTTATTCAAATGATTTTTCCATGGTTTTCCATGAATCGGTAATCCTACCTTCATTTTTAATTTATTTCAATCTGTATTTGTTTGTTCTGTCAGTGTAATCTGTTTGTGTTTACAGGTTGTGCTCTTTGGCTAATCAGCATGGATGGTAGAGAACACATCACCCACCGAGAGACTGCACAGCCAGCAGAGCAGACCACAGGAGGGCCAACATGGTGCCGGTGAGATGAGCGTGTGCGATCCAACAGAGTGTGTGTGTATCAGCAGGACAGCTCTTTCAATCACGGCACTGCAGGAAAACCACAGAGAGAGACTGATTAACCTGGAGCTGAGTGACAGAGAAAGAGAAAGTGTGAGGCAGATTTTTTTAATCTCCTGTGAGCATCATCAGCTTTTAAACTAAAAACAAACTGTTAATGATCCTAAAGTTTAAAGACTGATTAAGGCCCTAGACGTACAAACAGAGCAGCATCACTGGACTCCAGTGATGCACATTGCACCACTTCAAAGACTGTTTGCCTGAGTCTACTGAGCAATCTAAGACCTCAGACATAAGTAATGTGGAGAATTTATTCACAAGATATGTTCGAGCCACATTAACATGCAGTGAAATGTCACATGACACATTTACACTTTACACGAATATACACTTGACACTTCACAAATTAATATCATTCACACATGTACTTGGTCATTTTGTTGGCTGACCAGGATGTTCCTAGTTCCATCTTTTTTTCCACATTCAGGTGCATCCTGCCAATCCTGCTGGAAATTTCAACATCCTTTTCTTACTTCCTCCTATTCTCCTCTCTTCTTTGGAAAGAGTGAAGTCAGGTTAAAGGTGCTGTGAGTAATTTTTGTGGCACTAATGAATGTAACTTAAAAAAATATTTTAATAAAAATGTGTTTGATTCCCAAACATCCCTCAGTCTTCCACCGAGAATCAAATCCTGCCTCAAACTCATGTTGATTGAGCCAGTGTTGCTATGACAGACAAACATTACATCAACTGTCCACCCAAACTTTCTCCCTTCCTTGCTTCAATGTGTTGCCACAGAAATGTGGTCAAGTACTCAGCTTATGCTCCACATTTATAGGACAAGCATATTTTTGTCTGAACAAAAACATTAAAGGGCACTTTCCCTATTTTGTATAGCTGTCTCATAACTAGATCAGCACAAAAATCAAGAAAAACACACACAGACAGCCCTGCCAGTCAGGCACTCAATAAACAGGTCATATAAATCTGAGCCCTGAGACTAAACTCTTTTCATTAGCTCAGCGGAGCTCACTGTGTAATATGAGTCAGAGGCTGTGCCTGCTATGTCTTGGTCATAATCAGACCACTTTCTGTGGCCTAACCCTGCACTCAGCTAAAAACATGTGGTCTGCTAGCATGGCTATTATTGTCCAGCTTTCCAGCAGCTGCAACAAACTGCAAAAATCTAATTAAATCAATACCAATAAGAAGAGTGTGATCAAAACACGTTTAATTTTACAGACAAAAACAGATAAATCTACTTTCTGTTGGTTCTTTTCTTGTTGTGAGACAAGACAACTTAAAATAATTAGTCAGGCTGTGCAAAATACTTTTTACATCCAAAAGAGCTTGACATTTCTATTTCTATTAGCCTTCTGTATGTATGAACCTAAAGCACTCTGAGATCTAAAAGTTCTCTCCCACCCTACTTTCTTTACGTTCTCGATCTCTCTCGCTCATTCTCTACAGTTTACTGTACAGTCTGTACTCTACAGTCTTTGGAAGCCCCAGACTGTTTTTGTTGGCCTGGACCATTTTGTCAGTCATTTTCAATGTACATAAGAGAGCATTAAATCAATTATAAGGCAAATCATTCTAGACTCAAACGTTGCTATTTCTATACAATCCACTGTTTTGGAACAATTAACTGCCTAATTAGTTCATTTCTTCAGATGCTCTTTTGACTAAACACTTTTTCTAGAGTAACTACAGTTCTTTTCTGTAGGCCATGTCTCATTAACACTTTAATTCTTAGTAATACATTAATTTCCTTACTATTACACTATTTGTATGTTTGCAACTAATCATGTTTGCCATTAAAGGTTTAAGATTAAACAAGCACATTATCTTTACTACTGTGAAGGCAGTAGGATTCCTTGATCTGGAACGCCTCTGTTATTATTCACCTCAGTGATAACTGGCCCACTGTTTAGACACCAGATATTAAATATAGCTATGAAATGTTACTATTTTTAGAATATAGGTGAAACTCCACAAAAACACAGAAGATAAAATCCCAAATGCATGTTGGACTATTTGCACATATAACTACGGCTAGGCCATACATTTACATGCAGCATACATACACATATAACTACAGCTAAGAAAAGCCACTCACTCACACACAAGATTGTTTAATGACAAACCTAAAGGCAAACCTAAACCCAGTTTCAAGCCTTCTGTTGGAGGGTGGGGAGACACATAAATGGCTCAAGTGCTAATACAGATCAAAGATTAAAGATTTAGGGGGTGGTCTCAGGTTCACACAGTCTCCAAAGTTTAAGAGCTTGTCTAGACCCTGCCTAATAAAACCTCTCAACATGCTCTAATGTGTTACAGATGGAATGCTATTACAGTGATTCAATGGTGTAAATTATTCAGTTCACTTAAGTACTTTGTGAGTTTATGTTGTTTAGAGTGAAAGAACAAAGATGGACAATACTGAGCATTGACAAAGTACTAATCCAGACCCTCTGTTTAAACCATCAGGGTAAAGCAGGGGTGTGGTGCCCTAGGGCAGTGGTGACAGAGCACACCAGACATTTTAAACTAAACATCTTACCCATTCAAAATAGCATTACTCATTTTGGTGTTTTCTAGACAATCTGGCGATGGATCTTAACCTTAAAACACATAAACTGAAACACTAGACTGGGAAAAGCAGGACTTATTTTCTAAAAGCAATGATGACCACTTGTAACCAGTGACATGAGTTAACATGAAAACAGATTCATAAGACATAAATTCCAGTGCATGCAAGAGTACATTGTAAAGTATAATATATATGCTTTTAACACTTCGTCTCATTAATTCCTGTCCTAGAAACAACTGTTTCAAGCAGATTGGATCTCAAACTTCCCCCAAAAAAAGTCTCCGAAAGGAAGCGAAACAGAATGTTTTGAACAAACCTGTAGCTGTTTTAAAGCACATTGGTAGTTTGATTTATTCAGCATATGCGCTACACCTATACAAAATCCTGTTTTAACAAATAAACCAGTCAACCGGATTCTATTCTATTCTGTGGATGACCTATTTAAAAAACACATATGTAATGAACTTACCATCCCAGCTATGAGAAGTTAGACTAAAGACAAAGCGCCGGTCATCCAGCAGCTGTGAAACCATTAACTGAAGAGCCAGTAAGAAACTTTATTTTCTATCGTTTCTTAATAATGTGTCACAGCGTGACATAAATCTGAGAGCGCACTGTTTGTTTGTAAAGGTAAATGATAATACCGTTATGATGGTTTTCCTCCGGTCGGAAAGTGAAACCACTCCTAGATCGTTCTTGCGCTCTGTCCAGTCTCATGACGTCACCCCAGCGGTTCTACTCCGCTCTGCTGTTAACCATTTAATTACATGGATGTAAATATGGGGAATAAGCCTTTGTTTTTATTTTTTGCATTTTAAAACAGGAGTTCAAAAATCCCTTGATTTGATGGTAGTGAAGAATGGTAGTGTTAAACAGAGATCAATCATAGATGAAATAGATGAAATTATGTTTATTATATATCAAACGGCAACAGTAAATTCTGAACACAACACAACAAAGTGATTGATTGATTGATTCTATATATTGTTCAAATAAAATGAAAACACTTTACAATAAAACACACACCTTGACACTATTTACTGCTTCACCCTTAGTACAATAAAGGTCTTCTTGAGTCTGGTTAAAAATACTGATGTCCCACCTTCAGTACCTCGGTAGCCCACTGGGGGAGGGGCAGGTTGAAAACTATTATTAACTGTGCTCAAAAAACAGTACCTCTTATTAAACATTTAATGAAACAAACAAACAAATACATAAATGCACAAATAAATTTTATATCTAATTGATATGGCAATTTTGGGATTATTTTGAATAAATTAGGTCAGATATACGTGTACGTTTGTCGCATATGTAGTATTTTATTCAATCATTATTCTAATGACTATTTGTATATTAAAAAAAGTCAAACTCACCATTAATGATACACCTTTCATTTGTATTTATTCATTTGTATGCATTCTAGGCTAAATTATCAGAAGTTAACCAATTAGAAATTAATATATTCGATTACCTAATCTCAAGAGCACAATAAGAACATCACAACTTGTTTAAAATTAGACAGCCACGATCCACATTTTAGAATTTCAGAAGCACTCAGCTGCTAAGAAATAACTTTTATTTTGTAGAGCACTGTGATGTCACATCCGGGCTTTGGCTGTTGACGAAACGCTGTTTCACTGTTTGCTGCTGTATGATTCGATCACATCTGAACCGGTGAGATATTTCTTCTGTTGTGTCATGGAAATAAATATCACCGATACTTATTACCTAAATAAGTATTAAACTAGTGTGTTAAACTAAAAGTGAGAACCAGAAATAAGCTGTTCTGTCTTTATTCTGATAAAAGAAATGGAAAATTCAGCATGGCATCTGTCCCTGAAACTCTGCGATAAACCCAAGTCAGTGTTTCAGTTTCCAGACACTGAACCTGGAGATGTCCATCCAGGCAAATACTTGGTATCAACGCTCAAACAACTGATCTCAGCACAGTTACCAGACTCACTGCCAGACCCTGAGCTCATAGGTTTGTTATGGCTCGGTACAATACAGTCAATCAGTCATTAGGAACATACTATGCGTGTTTACACCATTGTAACTATTTGCTTCCTACTTTTTAGACTTTGTGCATTGTGGCTGTGTACTCAAAGATGACCATCCGTTAGAATTCTATGGCATAAAGTGTGGATCAACATTGCATATAATTAAGAAGATGTGGCCAGAACCTGATGTCAAGCCTGGTACGTTTGTAACTGAACTAAATTTAATTGAGATCATGCTTTTCTACAACAATAGTTTGCTTTAGTGTTCGATTAAACAATTTCGATAAATACCAATACTGAAATATATGAAACGGTACCAATACTCATTTACTGAAGTATCGATACATTGATAGCAGCCCAGATTTGGCCCTTTCACTCTCTCCCTGATCTCCAACAGTAAGTTGACACAGCACACGTTACCGCAGCGCATGTCTAGTCTCATTTGTTTCCGGTTAAATAGCGTTAGTGATTAAGACGCGACTGTGGAGATGCGTCCGGCTTTGGTTGAAAAAGAACAGCAGAACTACTGTCTGCAACTATTTTAGATTTGAGGCAAATGAACACGAAAAAGCAAAAGACACAAGCACGCCAATATGCAAGCATTGTTATAAAGCAGTGCTTACAAAAGGTGCCACTAATTTAGAAAAGCACCTGAAAAAAGCACCACTAATTTAGCAAAGCACCTGAAAGACAGACACCCGGACCTATATAGAGTTTTACTGTTGTTGATACGAGTGTCCTCCAGTGAGTTTTGTTTTCGCATGTGATGCATCTTCCTGCATCCTTTACTATGATCAATGAATTTATGTGAATACAATATTAAATCTGTTCATCATATACATGTTAATGTATTAACCAACATTAATGAACAATGATCAATACATTTGTTACAGCATTTATTAAACTTTGATAACATTAGTTAATAAAAATACAAAGGTACATGTTAGCTCTTCAGATTAAAAATATTAACAGATAGTGAATCTGGTTTAAATCTGGTCTGACGTCAATGATCACAAGCATTTGAATTATTTCTCTTGATCTCATGCAGAGCCAGTGAACAGATCTGCGGCTGCCAGAGAGTTCAGGATGCTGCAGGCAGCGTTGCAGTCCAGTGCAGCATACAGAGAAGCGGTACAAGCAATTTATGTTTACTAGTTCCTGTGTAATTGTTTTTGAAGGATGCAGTATGAGATGTTAGGCACTATAAGTTAATATAGTTAAAATGTGCTCTTTGATTTTAGGTGTTTAAGATGCTGGGTAATAAAGAGTCTTTGGACCAGATTATAGTCGCCTCACCAGGACTCAGTTCAGATCCTGTTGCATTGGGTGAGTTTTACACTGATAAATACCAAACCTATGAACCGTTGGGAGATGAAAATGTGTTTCTCATCAGTTTATTCATTTTGCAGGTGTGCTCCAGGATAAAGATCTGTTTGTACAGTTTACAGACCCAAACCTTCTGGACAGGTCTTCTGAAAAGACTATCTAAAAATATAGTATATAAATATCTAGTATATAAATACTATTTAATTTTATTATTATAATTTGTTTTGTTTTGGAACAAGTTTCTATTTATTATGTTATTACAAGTGTGCCTATTTTTACCTTGGTTTTTATTGGCTCACAGGTTGATCAGTTCTCACCCGGCATTGGTCAATGCTATCATCTTGATCCTGCACTCTGTGACAAGCAGCATGTCCAGCCAACCCAGCGCCAGCTCATCTCGCAACGTGTCAGCCAGCTCTTACAGTGAAATGCCAGGTAACACTTAACATGAACATTAACGAACATTAAAAAAAACATTAGCTGGGTTTTCTTTTTATTTCAAACATTTCATAATATTTGATTAGACATTTTTCTTTTTAGATTAGCTTGTGCTAAATGTGCTTACTGACATGCACAGCATGACCTATTTAATTGTATGAAGGAATAAAAACATCTCAAACAGCTGACTAGCCTTGATATTCTTAACATTGTGATTACAAATGCAAGAGGTAAACTATTGAGAACTATGATAATTGTAAAATGGGACACTCAGAAGGTTTCAACTCAGAATCTCCATGAATTATAGACAAAGGGTGTAAAATGTGGTTTGTTCAAATGTTCTCGTGTTCCCTTAAGCCATTTTAAGAAATGACTGAACTCACTACAAGCCTGATTAAAGGAAAACAATATCTGTTAAGGAGCAGAAAATCAATGTGCATTAGAAGCACAGACCAGGCTCAGTGAAGTGGTCATGCAGTCACAATATTTTAACTAGCCTATACGAATATGTTGGTAATTTAATTAGTTGAAAAATCTGTGTTAAATTTGAAAGGCACAGATGTTTAGAAGTTAAAGATCAAAACTGCAAGTAATCAAATTAATTATTAATGAACTGTAAATATGTAATTATCCACATAGACAGTGTTTTGTCCCTGCATTAGTCAATCTAATCATAGGCTGTGTAAATGAATGTTTTCTGTCTTGTTAATGTGACAGGAGGCTTTCTGTTTGAGGGAATGTCTGATGATGATGAAGACTTTCAGTCTGTAAGTTTGTCTAACGTTACTTCCACATTTCATGGCAGAGGTCTCACAGACAAAAAGTGTTTTAAGGGATACCACAAAAAACAGCAGTGCTTTTGTTGGCATGTTTGTCTGCCCTCACTTTGCTAAAGTACGGGTAAAGCTTTGTTTGCTAAAGCTTTGTTATTCATTTCTGAATGATGGTTTGTATCTTGATTCAATAAACTTCTACAAACTATTCTGTTTTTTTTACAATTTTTTTCTTAAAAACATATGACATTATTGCTTTAATGACCATTTTTAAAGAGCCTTTTTTATTTATCTTCCTATATATTACAATCAGGGAAATAGAGCTGGCTTATCCAGACACCAGAGACCACTTGCAGGGTCCAGACCGATGACACTGGGTCACAACGGAGCCACAGGACCACGTCCCATTACCCAGAGTGAGCTAGCATCAGCGCTAGCTTTAGCCAGCACGCCAGAGAGCAGTGCAATCACACCCACCCTGGGTAGTCAGGTGACACGCTTTTACACACACTTGCATCTATTTATTTTTGTATCTCAATAATAACATAAAAGTCAGATTAATAAAAAATAATTTTTAATCCTATGTTAATCTGGTCTTGTAAATACTCACTACCATGTTTTCTGCAGGAAATGCCCTCTACAGGGTCATCAGTCACATCAGGAGCTCCAGTCACAAGCAGTCTGCTCAGTCAGGCATTGCAGCAAGCTCTGCAGGCCTCTGGCGTGAGGTCACTACAGGTGACTGCAAGAAACATACAGACCTAAAGAATAAAATGCGCATAGTAATAAAGGCTGATACAACAGAATATGATTAGCTAAGTTCATAAAACATGTTTGGTAAATGCTTTAGTATCTTAGTTTTAATGCCGTTCAAAGTGTTAAAATAAAAGTAAGATTTAGTTTTTTTGCTGCACTGTGTTAAGAAATCTGGCACAGTTTTATTTATGACTGTGTGTATGTGTGCTGTAGGGACGCTGGCAGTCTCAGATGCAACAGTTGAGAGATATGGGGATCCAGGATGAAGAACTTGCTCTGCGTGCATTAGCAGCCACGAATGGAGATCTGCAGGCCGCTCTAGAGCTCATATTTGCTGGTGGAATCTAGTTTGCCAGTGTCTGGACTGAGCCTTGAACTACTGTAGAATCGCCAAAGCTTTCAGTTCACTGTTAAGCATTTACAATTGCCTTAAACAAAGGGCTGCTTTGTTTTTTACTGTTCACTTAAATAAACAACGGACTCAATAATTAAGCCTTTTTCAAGTGTGTTATTCTATTTTTTTTTTCTAAATTTTATTTATATAGCGCCTTTTACAATGTTACATTGCTTCAAAGCATCTTTACATAAAAAATGATAAAAATACAACATGTTAATGGTATGAGTATGTGTGAGATGTGTGTGATATGTGTGAGATGTATAAGACTAATTAGGTATACTAGGTTTATAGTATGTTTCTGTTATATCTGAGAATAGGAATTATTTCATTTACAGCCAAGAGATGATTGATTACTGCTGTTTGGGGCCTTTTTGTAAAGATAGTACTTGACCACAAGGTGGCAGTGTAAGATCATTTAAAGGAATTGATTCAATGTCGGGCGTTGTTTATCCAAGTGCACCTGCCCCCTGAAACTACTGTCAACATACTGTATTAATTATTTGTAGTATCCTGGTTTTGAACAATAATGATAATAATAAAAATGGTTTCTTTGAATTTGGGGCTATATAGTAAGCCCCTGTAAGTCCAGGTCATATTACCCCAAAACGGGTACAAATTAGAAATGGTCAATTATATAAAAAAAAGCATTTCCAAAATTAGTTTTGGGCTGGAATATGTTTTGCACATTTTGTACCATTGTTGTAAATTATTTTAACTTGCAAAGAATATCTCGCAAACACAAATCCTGCCATGCATGTGTATTTCAAATGCTCATCGTAATTAACACTGTCTCATTTGGAACAAAAGCAGCACCCTGCTCCTCTCAGACTGGTGCACTTGGACTGAGCTGTCCTGTATAAAGTGGCTATTAGCCAGAAGCATTGCTCTTATCTTATTGTCAACCTGACAAAAGCTCACAATAAATCTGTCGAGTTGTTTCGGGTTTTGTGAAGAGGCAGCTGAGAGAGACAAATGCTGTTCCTCCATTTCTCTTGTCTCCTTTCTAAGTCTTCCACAATGGCCTCTAATTACCCTCCTCACTTTTATAACACTGTACGTAAATTAAATGTCACCTTTTGTGCTGGAAGAGTTTCTAAACACAGCTGCCTGCCTCCATTCTGGACCAGCACACCCACACCTGCATGCAATTTCCTGAAACTGGGTGGTTTACATACAGCCATCTGCAACTGTAAACAAAACTAAACATTTTCAAATTTGCAACTATAAACCGGACAAGCAAATTGATACATTGTTTGGGAAGATTTGGGGAGATGTGGAGAATTACTGTTAGAAGTGCATTTAGTCCTGCCTGTTCGTAACATAGACGAGGTGATGAGACACATTCAGCACTGCTTTGACTATGCAAAAATATCCCTCCTATGCTTGAGTAAACATTTTCACTGTCTGAATGAAAGACACAGAGTGAGTTATTGGGCTTATACTCCATTGATCATCCATCTTGATACGTTAGTCTTGATCTTGATGGGTTCATTGCATGGCCCTTGTTTCTTGCTGAGTTCTTTGTAAATAAAGCACTCAGCAAGCAGATCTGACTGTATAATTAATGCATGACATAATAATAGTGCTTGTGCTGAACATCAGACACAACACATGTAATGTCTATGATAATGTGCCAGTCTGTTTACAAACAGTAAATGGCTTGTTTAATGTTCTGGAGCATTATACATTATACTATTTAACATTCTATTTTAATGTCTGCTTTTAACACTGCTGGTCCAGACAGATACTGTCCACTGATTGCTACACAGTCTCTGTTGGAAAACCTGGATTAAATGTCCTGATGAAGGACAAATCCTTTACCAGGCTTTGCTGAGCAGCAGCAGCTCACATTGGCTTAGTCAGTTTCCTCTTCACTGGACTGCAAGCTGTCGGCAAGCCCACTTAATGTAACTACAGCCATGGCAGCACAACCCTAACTCTTCTGTTTCCACTCTGTGTCTGCCCTGATGCTCAATGTCTTAAGGAGAAACCGCTGTCTCTTTTGTCTGCTGCAGTGGGGCAGTGTGTGTGCTAATACCATCAGGTCGACTGGCTGAAATTGCTTTCAGTCAGACGTGACCAGCCTGCAAAAGAGACACAGACATACAGACAGACAGAAAGACCGAGTGATGATAGAGAAAAGAAAAAAGAGAAAGAAAGAGAGGGGGAGACAGCCAGCCAGCCAGAAAAAGAAAGAAAGAAAGAAAGAAAAAGAAAGCGGGGGAGACAGATAGACAGATCCCCATCAACACATTGAACACAAGGCTGTTGATGGCTTATTTCCGAGACTAGCATCCTCTGTTATTTACATACTGATGTACTGCACCCATACAGGCTTGACAGGAAAAGTGAGAATGTACAACAGACTGTTTTTAATAGTGTGGTTTATCTGGTGATGGATTAAGACATATTTCACAACAGAGGGACAAAACACATCAACACATTTTACTAATAAACTTTTTTCAACCAAAAGAAACTTGGCCACAGATTAAGTAATTGTTTACTCACAATCATGTCAGTCCAAACCTGTTGGTTTTATGTAACACAAAAAGGGGTTTTAAGATTAATCTTTTGTTCTCTATACAATAATTACAATATACTGTATACTGAAAAAAATTAATAATGAGAGTAACAAATGTAGTCTGTATGAATCATGCAATATTTTCCAAGCCATCTGAAGCCATACAATAGCTTAGTGTGAGACACTATTCTGCAAAACACCTTCTTTTGTGTTTTATAGAAGTCATAATACTTTAAAAACATGAAAATAAGAAAATATACATTTATGAGTGAAAGTTCCCTCTAACTAAAGTAATACGTTTGATTCATTTAATTGTAAAATACAGATAGGAACAACACACCCTCAATTAAACAGCAGCAGCCGGCAGACAAGAAAACATGGTTTGGGTGGAAAGTTAATTAATAGTGGAGTGTCACAAACCTGTCTGAGGTTGAATTGGTGTGACATCAAACTGCAGCTCAGTGAATGCTTACACACTGATGGTCAGACAGAACCAGATTTTTACTAGAACTACAGACAAACACAGTTTCAGTAGATCTAGTAACCCATCATTGACTGACAAATAATAATTGTTAGTGCATCTGTCCTTGCTTATGCTATAAACAGTAAAAAACCTTTTTTAAAATATTAAAATAGTGAGCAGGTACGGCATCACAAGCATTACTGTTTTAATTTATAATTTTATTTTATATAACATTCTATAGTTTAAGCCAATTTTATATAAAATTGTATTAAATCCTAAAAGCCAAAAAAAACTTTGTTAAATGGACTGTAATGGACTGTAAGCAAGCTTTTTTCTTTTTTAATAAATATCTCATTAAAAATTAAAATAAAAAATAAATCACACACAGAGGAAAATGCGGTAAAAAGACAGTTGATGAGAATTTGCTGTTTATGTCCCCAGACGCAAACATTATCATATATTACACAGAACACCTGCTTAAGTTAGACCCATAAACTTTATTTGTCAGAATCTCAAAGCCTCTACGTCCCCAAACATTACATTCAGTATATACATTTGGCGAAGAGGTACTGTACAGATATGTTAGTGCATACACGGGAAGAAAATGTACACAAACCCATTTTACGCAGATCACACAAATCTCAAATATATGAAAAAACATCAGCTGAGACATAACAGATACGGCAGAACACACACGCACAGGGAGTTTGATAAAACACACACCTTCTGTAGGACGCTTGTCAACACGGGTGGAGAGATGCTGATGCAGATCTCCAAAGAAACTGTGTGAAGTGGAAGCAACTGACAACAATGAAGCCAACAGAGATTTGGTCTTCTTTCTTCTCCTCCCTCTCCTTCTTAGCCCTCCCTCATCCTTCATCTTCATATCTTCGAAGTTTTGTGGCTTCTCATTTTATTTTAGTTTCTGTTATCTTTAAATATCTTAAATGCCTAATCTTGTGTCTCTTTGCCTTTAATTAAAAGAAATGTTACCTTTAAAATGCCTGTTTAGTAACCAGCAATCTGTATGTATGGTCTCTTATCTACAATAACCCCAGTATTTGGACACTTATGTCTCGGCTTTATGTTTGCATGACATTTCATTATATGGCAAAATATCAAACAAAGCATCAAACAATATATTCCACAACATTTCTGCAATTATTTAACCAACCTATGGCAAGGACAAATAATACTATTTAATGTTTGGCAATCAGAATCTTCTTAAATATGCTTTGTTTTAATTTTAAAAAGTAAATGTATTATTTTATAAGAGCTTGTGCTCTCTTTAAAATGAACAGCACTTGGTGTGATATTTTATTTAGGACCAAATGTGTCCAAACACTTTATTGGGGCCAGTGTTGGTAGACCTATAATCTCCCTAAAGCAATTCAGCATTATAATCATTTATAAAACATAAATAATCACCTTGGTCATATGCACTCTTTCATCTCTTAACAGGTTTCCTGAACAGGTGAAGGTCTTCTTTCATACATACTGTACATTCATCTTCCCTTTGATTCAGGCAAAAAATATTCCCTTTTCCTCCAAAGCAAAACACACGACTGCCTCAATCTAATGACCTGAGCTCACTGCTTTCTTATTAAAGCTTAAGATTGCTTCTTTCTATTGACAGACATCTGCACTGAGCCTTCTAAAAACAGCCACCCTGTCTCTGAGCTCGCTCCTCTGGGCCCATCTCTACAGCAACACAAATGCACTTCCAGGAAAGGACATATATGATGCTCCTTTTCATTGAACCCCTGGGACTGAGGGAATTGGATATGGAGCAGTTGAGAGCTGTTGTCTTCAGTTGTGTTTGAATAATTACAGAATTACTGGAAGAACAAATTAACAATGAGATGCTATCTAGAGCCTTAATAGTTTCACATTTCAGCATTATCGAATGATGTGCAATGTGGTTCAACAATGTCTGGGAGATTTTACTGTAAGAACAGACAGATCCTCATAAAGATTCATTACAAATCACATTTAGCTTCACGTTTGTGATCTTTTAAAGGAACAGTTCACCTAATAATGAAAATTAATTTACTCTCATTCCACCCGGGTTCCAATGCAGATGGCAAAAATATAGCTCCCAAATTATATTTTATTGTACTTTTATGGTGCTTTTTTATATAGAAAAATAATTAAAGATTTAGGGTTTGGAACAACACAAGGATGAGTAAATGGTGACGAAATTTTTGGGTGAAATATCGCTTTAAGGTATTCCTGAAAGATCCTAACATCTCCAAGAGAAGGCTATTAAGAAAATGAAATGTAGGAAAAAGTCTTCGCTGTAGCATTGAAAACAGCAAGCGTCCACACTCCAGAAATAAATCACAAGAAATAATGATAATAATTACACGCACAAGGCTTTCATCTCAATGCCTGTACCACAATTGCACTCATAAGTGTATCATGTACTTTAAACAGACAGAAAGAAGCAGACACAGAGAAATAGTAATGTGTATAAAAACACAAAGAAATAGTAATGAGACCATTGGGTAATAGCAATGAGAATAACTTAGGGCCAGGAAAAGGAGCAGGGTAAGTACATTGTCAAAGCTGGGATCTGATTGGTCAGACTCTGTTGTAAATTGTTTCCATGGCAAACAGTGTTCCAATCACATTATCAGTCTATAGACTGGGGAGACATTGAGAGAAATGAAGAAAGTCAGATATATGGCACACCAGTATCAATCACATATGCTCACACACACACATACACTGGCCAAGAACATCTTCGTTGTCTTAGTTGCCTAGGACTAAAAACATCAGCAATAGTATATTTTTATCTCCATTATAAATTACAGCCACAAAACATTCACTGAGAGCAGAACGTCTGTAAATCAGTTTGACATACTTGATTTGTTTTCTTTTTTTAAACCATGCAGTATAACAGTATAAGGCATTAACCGAACAGAAGTCACAGGCATCACAAAATTACATTGTGACTTTCCATATAAATGATGGTCAAACACAGAAAGAACAGCTTTTGATTGCACTCAGGTAAAGAAGCTGTTCTAAAACCAAAAGACAAAATTCTGTGGAAATTTGAGACAGAATGAAAATTATCAAATGAATCTGCAACATTTTTGTACCTTATTGATCGGTGGTGGATAAATGAAATTGATTTTCTGAGGTAGACAATACAGGCATATTTCATTCCCCTTGGTCGAGATCATCCTAAACTCGGAGTATAAAGTGACTCATTATTTTATTTAAATTAAAAAGTCCTTTTTCACGCTTGAGAAACAGGGCGCCACACTGCAATCCAGTCCTTTACCCAGTGGGGTGGCACAGATCAAGTGTCTAGTGTTTTATCTGATACACTGGCCCTGTCCAAGTACACTTAAATGACAACATCTAGCTTTCTCCTACCAACATTCTTTAACCAACACCTATTTTCTTCTAGATATTAGAGATTTTGAGGGCTTCCAATAACTCTGTTGTTCACTGTCAGTAAGTTCAGAACTATGTAACAACGAGTTAAATTCAGTCAGAACTTCTGTTCAATGCATATATGTACTGTAGGTCTAACAACAAAAATGTTAACCATTTCAGTCTTTTGTATATAACTTTTTTACTGTATTGTTTTAAGATATTGATGAAATGATTTATATTTAACTACACCCAAATGGCTTTATAAATTAACAATATTACGACAGGAAGTCAAGATGATGAGATTCTGGGAATTAAAGTAGGATTCTGTCTTTTGTTCATTTGGAAGCGAAAAGTATCCTGAAATCTTCTGTTTATTCTAAAGAGGGCTCCTACACTTTTTAACCAATGAATTTCCAAGACGTTTCCTTGACCTTTCCAGTCACTTGTAATTAAATGGATTTTTAAGAATCCCTGAAATTGAGACCTATTTGTAAATCTTTACTCATTCACAAAGAACCGAATCAAAACAGCAATTATAATCAAGTCGATAAAATATTTTTGACCAGAGCATAACCATAAAACATATGGTGACTAAAAAATTTCAATAACGTTTACGATTTCCATGGCTCTTCCAGGCCTGGAAAAAAACTTTGAATCTTCCCTGATATTTTTTAGGTTTTCCGTTGACCATGGGAACCCTTGAACGAATGATTCATTCGTTTTGATATTTATAAACTGGCAAAATAAACAGTCACAAATTAGAGATCATCATCCAAATATTAAGACAATTTAAGTCCCAATGAAAGCACAGTCAGATTGATTTTCCATGATGATGTAAATGGCAAGTTTCATTTTTTACAGTATGTAACAGTAGAGATGTTAATTGATAAAGTGTGGGGTGCAGGTCTAAGACTACAGATCCACTTATGTAAAAAAGAGGGACAGAGCAGGTCTGGGATCAGGGAGAAGGCATGTTTGAGTAGGTAATGCTGCAGAGAAGTCAGTGTCTTCTGTACTGTTGTCAGTCTGCGCCATTAGTCCATTGAGATGGGGCGACACAAATTAAGCTTTCCAGAAATCTTCCTTTTCCCTTTGGGACCTCAGTAGCACTTTAGTTTATTGATGGTCTTATGCAGCAATTTATAAATGCTTAATCAGTTAATAGCCACATTATAAACGTGTTACATGTTTATAACAAGCTTAAAGGACCCAAAATGAAAAATGATTCTCATTCAATGTGACAACACTTTCTGCAGTGTTTGTTAAGCATTTATGAATGGCTGCACTAGCTGTCCTCCAGTAAAATGTTACTAAATCTTACAGTGTTTTACACTATATGTTTACTATAGGGTCCGTATGGCCACTGGGTAAAGCAGGGACATGTGTTCAGCTCCTTTGATTGGCAGTTTGCGACTGGAATAAAAGTGGATGATCTCGGGCACGCTGTCAAACAGGCAGCTGTTCTGACCCAGTACATACTTATTATCTTTGGTCCGAGACAGCTTCATATGCATGAAACCTTGACTGCTCCTGGAAGATGGGATAGAGAGAGAGTGAGGGAGGGGGGGTCATAGAGGAATTTGAAAGACATTGAGAGAGAGAGAGAAAGAGAGAGAGAGAGAGAGGAGAGAGTGGGGAGAGAGAGGTTAAGAAAAAACAAGAAAAATGGAGGGAAAAAAACAAGAACAACATCTGATTAATTGTCAGACAGCAGCACTTGTATGGTATACAGTCTGAAGAGTATCTATTCATTGGCAAACACATCACGTGTGGCAGTGAAATGTAGGGCTGGAGACCCACTAGCTTTAATGAGTGCACCCATAGAGCCTTTTAAATGCTGCTGGGTTTCACTGGGTTAGTGAATACAAAGCAAATTAAAAAAGTCTCTTGTGTGGCAAACCAAGGACAGAGCGAACCTGCATACCTTCTGATGCTCTTAGTGAAAGAAATGCGTGTGCTTACATTTGTTACGCTAATGTGGCTTGTGTTATTTTCAGTTGTGGATGTGTATTGTGTATGATTCTGTGGTAAAGGCTGCATGTGTTATAAATGGGTGTAGGGGTGTGTTCAAAACCGACGGTATTACCCTACAGAGTGATTTGTCCCACAGTGTCTGAACTACGGTCATACATCTCCAATCACACAGCTCATTAAGGGAAGGTGTGCTATTTCTTTAAGTAATCTGATTTATGATTGAGGGAAAACAATCAATTAAACCTGCACGGGAGGAGGAACCTGAGGCTTATTTAGGAAACTAAATTGTATTTAGGGATGGGCTGCAAAAACCTTGCAGCCACTCATAAAAGTTAGAATATTCATGTCAATGCACCAGCAACCACCCACGACACCTCTGATGACAACATCTGCACAGACAAGCATCACTTACATTTTCTTAGTGAATGTAAAAATCTGCTTATATTCGAGCCAGTGCTTCCCACAGTAATCCTGTTTAAATGAGAAACAGTGGAAAAGCCATTCAGCTGTACTACACTATAAACTGCAGTCCCAGTGCCTGTGACTGTAAGGGTTATTCATCAAGGCACAGGCAAAGAAGAGGTAGAAAAAGGGAGTTTCTTGGCATTTAGCAGAGGCTTTTCACCTAATGAGACTTATATCACATTAATTGCAGTCAACCTAAAGCAAGTGCTATTTGTAACCGAACCTGCAACCTTTGCAGCTTTGCAGCAGACTTTTAGCCACACATACACGTGTGCATGCTAAGATAGAGTCCCACCAGATGCTGGGCATCTTTAGTGAGGCCAGTCCACACCTTCCTTATCACTTAATTGCATTTGTAAAGGCTGTGATCTCATTGGTGTGCTGGGTGATAAAAATTGAGAGATAACAGAGTGAACAGTACAGGGTACGGTAAAAGTCTAAATGCAAAGGTAAATTTAGCTGAATGTACCACATGATTTGCAGAATAATGCCAGTTGTTGAGTTTCACAGATATAGCACATACTGAATCCGCACATGCAGGATTACTTATGACTGGTTATATATTTATCACATGATCCACCATAAGCAGAAGAAAGCGGCTAAGATCACACAACACAGGTTTGTCTCATAAACCTCCATTGGTTTTATACCATGCTAATGGTATTTTCTATACCCTAAACCCTGACACACTATTTATGTATCTATCTGTCTGTCTGTATATAAACTACACACACACAGTGCACAACACATGGAATTTTTGAACAAATTCATGTTGTGCCACTGGAATCATGGGGTTCGAATAAGGATACAAAGGAGAGGGCGGCAATATACGTTATACAATATACATTAGCTCTAGCCAACGTGTAAATAAATCCAAGTAAGAGTCCACCAGCAAGCAATTACTGCTAACCTGTAGCAGACACAAAGACTCTCTCTAGTAAGACTATCTTGCTATCAAACAGATTATCTTTGCTATCATGAAATATAAATAAAGCTCTCCATCTTCTGCACCCATCTTCGTTTAGGGCTCCCATTGCTCTCCGTCTGATTAGCTGCCTGTCATTATCCCAGTCTTCATCATCATTAGGAGAGATGAGAAAACATTTCTGCTGCCACGGACCCCTGAGAGGCCCTTCAGCATGACTGCCAGCACAAAAGAACCTGCTAAAAGCATCTAAAAGCCCCGTTAAAGTGTTTGATTAATCCCCCATCTCTCTACACCCAGAAAAAGGCCTGAGGTTAAAGGAGACGGCTGTAAAAGCTCAAAGCATCAATATGGAAATTTCCTTACCAAAAGATTGCTATTGTCTACCTTTTACAGACCTGATTTTCCGCTTATCGTATCAGCCACACACGAACAAAGGTAAAGCGCAAGACGTAAGGATTGCTAATGAAAGACGGGTGCTTTCAGGCATTACAGAGGACACCACTGCCTTTGTGTTTTTATCACTAGATACTTTAAATCTTTCTTCCTTTTATACCACGGATTCATTTCAATTTATAGATCTGCATGGAGGGTTACTGTGGTTCACAATATTGCCGTGACTATAACTTGCTGTGTTAACTGATATGATTCAGGGGCTGTTATGTGTGTATGTGGGGAACATAAACATCACTACATTGATGCGGTTCATTACCTGCACAAAGGACAGTCACGTCACATAGCATCTCATAAGATTATATATCTCTTTGTATCACATTTAAAAGCTATTTTTACGGGATTGTATTGGGTTTAAAATAAGTTAAGCTCTGCCAGCAATATCTGTGACACGCTGTCAATAACCAAAAAAAAAAGAAGCAAACATTAGTTGACAGTAATACACATACAATGGGGCAAGGCTTTTAGGAGGATTTAAAAGCAGAAATGTGCTGCCCGTTTTTAGTAAAAAATGTTTTACTAAAAAAATCTTTTTACAAAAACATGTTATTTAAGTAGTAAAACTAAAACTGTGGATGTCGCAGTTTCAACTGTTTGAAATTGTTCCTAGGCAGATGAACTTCCAAGGTTACCAACATAATTGCTGTGGGTGAAGTTTAATCCATGTAAATAGTGCTTTTAGGGAGAGTTATGTCTCCATTTTTTTCCAGTATCCCTAAAGTTTAATGTATGCAATGTCTTGCCCCAAAGACTTTCATTGTAAGTGCATTACTGTGGAGGAACTAGCTGAAATTAACAGTGTATTTTTACCTTAATTTAAATTGAACCCAAAACATTACATTAAAATACATCTTCATTAAGGTACAAAGCCAAACCTCAGATGCCAGATTAAAACCTGAGAAGGTAATCATGAGGGAAAGGTAACTTGTGGATGCTAATAATCTGCTGATGATTTTACTGTATGCGGTATAAACAGGAAGCACAGATGAGAGCTTGGTTTTATAGCTTGTGTTTAAATTACAAGCCCAGAGAGTGTATTTCAACAGAGACCTGTTCTCCATTTCCCCTTAGTGCTTGTGGTCCTGGTAAAGTTGCACATTAGCATACTGTTAAAACATAAACTTTTACTCTCCCTCTGTTCAGAGGAGATTTATTTCACACCCTTCAGCCATTTTCTCGCTTTCGCCATCCATAAACCAGGATACTGAAAACACTCTCAGGCATTTAAGATCTTAAAGAGACT
This sequence comes from Botia almorhae, assembly GCA_036877575.1. Taxonomy (NCBI): domain Eukaryota; kingdom Metazoa; phylum Chordata; class Actinopteri; order Cypriniformes; family Botiidae; genus Botia; species Botia almorhae. The sequence continues at coordinate 25,504 of JAZGTJ010000499.1, forward strand.
GGGCTCATTCATATTACTTATGCTCTTCTCTGACCCACTAATCTGCCTTAGAAATGATAGCTCTGTTTCAGTAGCTGCCTACCAAGACCTCATTGCAGGCCCACTCACCATGCGAAGGCTGTTACATTTGCATTACATTTATTTAATGCAAAAAGAAGCAACATTGTGGTGCCTTTTTAGACCACGAATGTTGCTAGGAAATCTGAGCAATACCCTTTTTGGCCCCTAGAATGTTTTACATTTCATTTATTACCAAAAAGAGTAGACTTTAGTCAAGGTAAGTGAGAATGTGAGGATATGAAGTTCACTGAATGGTTTGTACTTTGGTGCAATTAAAAAAATGCTTATGTGAAAGTTTAATACATGCTGCCCATATCAGCCATCCATATGGTTTTTAGTTAGGATGCCGCCTAAGAAGGTAGCTGCCTTTGTTAGTATGCAGCAAGCTCACTAGGTTTTGAGACAAAGATGTAACTGCCTATGTAACAGGTAAAGATTAACAGAAAGCTTTAGTAATTAGAGAACAATTAGAGAACGTTTGATCATTGACCAGTAATCTCAGACCTATCACTTTTCCTCCCACAGACACGTTTCTTATTTTTAAGCAGTGATTTACTCAAGACAGACAGAATCTTCATTAGTAATGCTGAGCACACCTAGGACTGTTTCATGGTGGCATTAATATTTCAGCGCTCAGACACAAATAGTTTGCATGTAAGTGTCTCTGTGGACTGACTCTGTGTAAAGTCTCAGGTTTCTGTATAACTGTCAGGTCTAGTTAGCACAACGCACACAAGGGGATGCCAAATTTACTTCCCTGAATACCACGAATGCTATAATTTTAGAAAAGTTTCGTTTCTATACAACAACAGTTAACAACCATCTGTCAATCTCGCCCACTTCTGTTCCACTAAAAACATCCTTTACCTGTGTAAACACTATTTTGCAGGCTTCTTGTGGTTTGATGCTTTAAAACTAGAGCACTGTCCTAACAGCACCTTAGTATAACTTCCAAATCTCTCTATAACTCCTTTCTCCTCTGTGAGCTAATGTGAGGCGATTGTCGTAAAGGTGAACAAGTCACTATGCGGTCACGTTGTCTTCACAAAATGTCAGAGTGCACCAATCCAATCAGAGGTCTTTCCACACTCGCTCCTCTGACTCTGCCGCTCCCCTGGGCTTTCACCTACTGAAAAGAGCCGCGGACGGGTCGCCACAGGAAGCCGGCGGGTCAGGGAGGGAAAGGAAGTGTCAGTCTAAATAAACTCAGCATTGTGGCATGTCAGCATGTCGATGTGTGAACCACGGTGAGAAGGTTATTGGAGTGAAGGGCTTTGATGGAAAGATGGGTACACTTGGATGTGTAAAGGGTTAAGAGGTGACGCTGGATCCCTTCAGATGAAATGACACGTCAGTGGATGGGGGAGGAGGGATGACTTATGTGAGATGATCTCATGCTGAAACGTGGCAAAGGATGGAGGAAGTGCTGCGTGCGCACTGTATTAAAACAGACCTGGTTAGGCTTTTTTGCTTCTTTTATTAAAAGGGGATGTAAAATGATGAATACAAGAGGGGCAACTGGATCGGGAAAGCTGGATTCATTTGGCCTACAGTGCAATAGAATGCGCTAAGTGCTAAGCCACAGCACCAACTGACTACTCTTGACCTTGACTAACAAATTGTCTTACTGTCAAATGAAAGAAATATTTTACCAAAATAAAGATTCTGTCATTATTAAACCATCCTTATATTGTTTTTAACCTGTAAAACTTAAGTACATGTTGACAGAACTACAATTTTTAGGTAAGATATGACTTTAAATATATGTATCTGTGCACACTGCACTAGTTGAAAAGTAGCAATAATTAACCTGTAAAGAGTTAATTGTTAGTGTACCTGAAGTGACTGTGTCTGTGTGATATTCTTACTTGAGTGACAGGGAGAAGTCATTCTTACTGGTCTCGCTATTTCTCACCAGATAACTGGCTTCTTTACATAACCTCAGCAGAGCCTCAGCATCAGTCCGACTAATGGCTCCGTGATACCAGCTGAGAGAGAAAGAGGAAAATCATGAACTATTAAAAATAAAGTTTCTTTGCTTTGTGAGTATGGACGATGAGTTGAACTCACAACTGGTTTTCCAAAGACATGGATGGGTCTATACGCTCTCCTACTGTGGGGGCGGTGTGATCCAGTGAGCTCATCTTAGTGTTGACCAGACAACCGCTTGAGTGTCGCTGGAGTGGGCGGGACTTCGCGTCTTTAGTGGGCGACATTCTGGACTTTTCCACGCCGTCAAACTGCACTGTAATGAGAGACAGACCAGATTTTACTGATTAAATTATCACTGTGTTTCTTAGCCAACAAACATTCAACTACTTTTGTGTAAATACTGCAGCATTATCTCAAAATTTTACTTATTTACCCATGCATTGAGGAGAAAAATAAGATGTTCAAATATAAACCATAAGTGAGAAATGGCCTGGGTTCTATAAATTCCTCAAGCACCTCAGTGTTCCTCCAAGGTTGTTTTTGAACAAAATTCCCAGCATGACCTTGTAAGACATACATAATCCATACATTGAGCTTTGTGTTTTATTGAGTAGAAACTCCCTCTTGGCCGTAACTCAATAGAATGAAGTATATGTGAAAGCCTGGGGGATCAGAGCTCATCCTCCATGTAATGAGAAGAGCATCAGACAAGCTTATAAAGAGACAGAATGAGACACTTCATAAAGCATCTAAACTGAAAACTCTACGTGCAGACAGAAGCTGGACCTCAGGTGAGACTCTCACAAACCTGTGCTCCACTCTACAGCTAAAGAGATCAAAACTGTCCTTCTGTGGCAGGATGGACCATTTATTTATGCAGAAGGAATCTAAACAGCTTTATCTAAGAGAAACATGGGAACAGATGCAGATGGGGAATGAGCAAATACTCTTATCAGTCAGTGCTGGTGTAAAAATGCAGAACAGATGTTTGACTTCTGCAGACTGCTGCCGTTTCACAACATGATTGTCCAAATGCTTCAGGCTTGAGTTGGAAGGCAAAAATGTTTAATTTATTCATTAGTGATACATCAGGCAGATCTTTCGGATATTTAGCCATTTTGAGATTTAGATTTAAGCTACTAAGTAATACTAATGAACTACAATATGTTTGTGTGTGTTGATTACTACTATGTTTTTATTAACAAAAGAACAAGGAGCAAATGAGAGGCAGTACAAGGCATAGGTCCCCATATGAGATGCTGCTGCAGTGCTCACGGGTCACAGTGGTCTTCAGAGCAAGAGCACAGGTCACAGAGGTCACAGGATGTAGCTGTACTGAGAGAGCTCATATTTCTGATGGATGTATGTGAAGCCTCAGGCATCTGTGACCAGACTCAACACACACAGACCTCCAGACTCCACACACACACACAAACACACACACACACACACACACACAGCGCTCTCCTCAAAGACTGTCACACTTCACAGAGAGAGAGAGAGGGAGAAAGAGAAGCAGGGAAAGAGAGAAAGGAAGAAAGACAGACAAAAATACAGAGGGAGACTGGGGTGGATGGGCTGCAGAATTGTTGATGGAAACATTACAGAAAGATGGTCTATGTGTGTGGCGTCTTATTTTTAGTCTCCTCATTACTCTCTCTCCCTCCCTCTCTTTCTGTCTGTCAGTCTCAATGTGAAAGTGTAATTACTGTGAATGGCCATTCTGATCTCTGACTCACAGGCTCTTTACAGCATCAAAGATCAATTAAGCACAGTCTCTGGTAACAAAGCGGCAGGGTGAGTTTCTACTTACAGTAAAACAAAAGACTCTGCTTGTTTAATCCACTCACAATAGTGTTTAGAGTTTGAAAATGAGCTGAGCAAAGGATTATGGGGAAATATATATATATAATATGCTTTTGGGTCAAACACAAAGACAACTACATTTGGATGCATGTTTTTAGTGAAGTGCTTTGAAATGTACTGTGGAATCAGCCACTAGGGGCCAGTATGACTACCAAAAATCAAATACAGTATGCTACACAACCAGCATGCTTGTAAAAACACACAGTAGTTATGTAGAGTTTTTGCGGTTACTAGTAAAAGCTTGGTGTTTTGAAAAGAACAATTTCGTTGCAATTTTGTTGCAATATATATATATATATATATATATATATATATATAAAATGTATACTACTAAACGATTATCTTATTTATGCACCATGCAACTTACGTGGTCCTCCAAGGTATTATAAAGAAAACACTTTTAAAAAGCCCATTAAAGTACCATGGTTCATTAGCGAAACAACTATTCAAATGTCTGCTACTGATGTAAATGCTTGCAATCAATTTTCAAATACACTGCTTAAAACCACACTGCGTTTGGATGAATGAAAATGCATGACAATGATTATTAAGAGCACTCAAATGAAAATAACAGCTTGTGCTTGGATAATAAGTAGCATTATGACCATGCATTAACAATGTTGAAGTAGATTGGAGGGGTCATCACATGTCAATGATGCCCCTGAAATTAATTTTGATCTATTCTCTGTAATGTTGTGTGTGGTTTTGCATGCCGCATGGCAATGTTGTAAATTTTGTTTACTGTTTGGCATATACTGCATGTCTGTGGAGAAATAAGTCTGTTACCATGGAAACCTGCCATGCAAAAATACTTGCCCCCTCTCAACTCTATCATAACTGTCAAAACACAATATGAAAACTCTTTGGGAACCAAGATAAATGTGTGTCAGTGTGTGTGTGTGTGTGTGAGAAGATGAAAGCTTAAAAATGTACATGGAAAGAAAAAAGGTGAAAGAACAATTCCAAACATGAAATGGTGAAATGAGGAGAAAGGCAGTAATCGCCTACAGCTGTCTACAATAACAACATGACCCTCAGAGACACAACACTGTCTGTGACCCCTGCGTGACCCTCAGCATCTGTCTTAAAACCCGAGCTCTAATTACACACATATGAACCGCAGAACATGGCTGTAACCTTGACGACGACATGTCCGTTCTGCATTCACCTCTGTGCTTTGAAGCAGTCATGTACCTGACATCAATGTTCCATGAGGTGGAAGGACACGCACTTTGGCAAACAGACTTTTCTGACCATATAATGTGTCTAATAGACTAAACATTCAGCCTGGGAGAAACCGTTTACTGGCACAGACTGTCAGTTCTGCAGGTCTCTGGTCAATCTCTCCCTCTCCTCTTTCTCTGCTTACGCTGGTCCCTCTGCCTTTCTAAACTTTCATCTCTCACCACAGTTTTCGCTTGCCTCTTCTCCCCTTCAAAAACTCCTGAAATGAAATACACTTGAAATAGACAAAACAACATGCCAAAAACCTAGAAAATTGAAAGAATGATTGACAGACCTTTCCGTAACTGAACATGGTTTAAAGAGCCGAGTACACAAAGCTTTATAGCAACAAAGCCACTGAAAGTCATTGTACTTCAGTGAGAGCTGAAGCCACCCAGTGATGTCAGCGACCAATGGCGATGTAATGTGGCCGTGTTTAGCAACACGATAAATTTGAATAAAGTTTGACACGTAACAGCCTGATTCATGCGCTAATAATTGTTCATAGGATGCATTATTAACTGTCATAATTTAAATCCAAACAATTATCCATCCAGATTAAGTTTAAGCAGCAAAAAAGTAGTTTGATGTTAAAATCATCAATACATCCCATTTGTCTTCAGAATGTCAAAAGCCAGTCACCAATAACAGGCATCGAGCAGCAGAAAAGCCCAATCGAACTAACAATACAGCCACTGTTTGGCATCAATGATGAAGATGCTGTGTGATGTGTGTAACACCACACAGGTACTGTGTTTCAAACTGAGGCAAGCAGACTCCTCTCTTAGTTGGTAAGGACAGGGTAAAAAGCATTTTGATAAAGTAAACCGAAATAATGCATAGATGGATGGATTTTAAAGATTTTATGCGGATTGTTATGAGGATTTTTTTATTCATTTAATAAAGCAGAATAGAAGATAGAAGATATTTATGACATATATTAAAGCAAAGTCAACAACCACCACAGTGCAATACACAATGAATTAGAATGATATGAATGATACGGCACATGATTCAAAGACTGAAAGAAAACGTGTTGAATGTGACGGGAGCAAATGGAATCCTTTATCAGATGAACGTGTCAATCTGAGGTTGACGGATAGGTGTGGTAACTGCCTACTGGAGGCATATGTCATCACAGTGGAGATCAGACAGAGATCAGACTCGCATGAACTTTACACAGATCTAGAGGAAAAGCAGGTTACTGAAAGGGACTTGATGTACAAATCAAATAAGTGTCATTTCAAATGTACATATGAATTGATGACATTGATATCAGTTCGCAAGGGCTTCTTGTAAACAAACCTGCAATCCTACTCGCAGTAATTTCCCTTAAATCTGCCTCAAAACAATTACTGATCCAATTACTGTCCTTTTCACTATAATACCTTTCTCCCAAGTGCAAAAGCATAATTAGAATCTAACTGTAATCTTGTCTGAGTTGTGAAAAGCTTCTGATGAATAAAATATTTAACATTCAAGTTACAGAAGCATTCAACTCAATGGGTCGTCTTGAACCCACACAGACATGCAAGCCACATACGCACATTCAATCATTCCATACTGAAACACACAATGAGGGTTACTTCTGAGCACATTTCCTAATTAAAGCTGCTAATTAATTCTCATTTACTAATACACTAATGGAACTTCCATCAAACAAGTGCAGTGCTCAGTGCTCAGTGGGGAGGGCCGGCTGTAATTCACTGCCGTATTACAGGGCTGCAATTAAGTTCTCCGGTCTGACTTCTGAAATGATTAACTAGTCTCAGTCGCATTCATATTCTGAACGCACACTGTGAAAACACCTAATGTCACGCTCAGAACAGGCAGGTGAAACCAGCTAATGAAGACATCCATTTCGGTACGACCTCATTCAAGGAGTCCATTCTGATTGGCTCAAATTGTGTAAGAAAATAATATCAGAGGGACAACTGCTGGATGACACTAGGCAGTAGGGGCCCACTTACATGTGAAACAAATTTTCTTTTTGTTTGTTTCTTCAATACACCTCGGGAATACATTGTATGTGCTTCACAAAGGCAAAGCAAAGCAGATCTCCCTAGACTAATGCTCCCAAGTCATGGCTGCATAATGAATTCCAGATATCTTTTAATTACATTATTTTGGAATTCTATGGAGACATGAGACAGATTTGAGCATAAAACAAAGGACCGGAAAGCGACAACAATTCATTCAGAAAACAAAAGGCTCCAGCTTTTCTTCATAAAAACAAAAGAATTTGGGGATATGTATATGCAAATGTAATTTGTGGCCCATCATGTAGTGTGCCAAAATTAAAACCCATGGTTTATAAGGCTGGGCGTCAGCTGCTGTAGCAAAGAGGAAAAAATATAAATATTCGTTGAATATGTCACTTTCCATTTTCAGTATTAAACGGAATCCTGAATGTTCAGCATACAATAGAATTTACATACTGAACTCTGCTAAGAACCTCTAAACACTCACTGCTATCGGTTTGTGATGGGGACACTGGCAACAGAACAATATTTCTGAAGTTTTAGGTTATAAATAAATTATGTATTGTTCTGGAGATCAGGTGTATTCTACAGAATTTTCAATTCAATTTCAAGTCATTTATTTAAGTGATTCATTTTTAACTAAAACATTTTTTAAAAGAAACTTTCCATACACAGCGGTTTGAGGAAGCAATCATTCTTGCTGACCAATATAAGAACTCGAATTAATGTGTAACACATTATTTCATAGCATCATATTTCAGTTGCCCTGTTTTGGTCAGGATTTGTAGGCTATGGACACAATATATCCCATGATTTTTCAAGATTTTCAAGAAGTCAAGGTAGGAACAAAATTATCCAGGATATAAAAACCCCTGTGCAAATATTTAGCTATAAGTGAAATAAAAATGTATAATCAAGTGCTTCAAACCAACCATGTTTAAGAGCTGTTTTCAAGCTTTCCAACATCTAACAGTTAAGGCAAAATGAAGTATTTGCCTTTCAATTTCCCCCATCTCTGTGAAATGACCCTTTAACCTGTTTATTCCTGTAAGGAAGTAGAGCGACCGAGGATCAACTTACGGCTAATCTCCAGAGGAAACCTCCTGCTCGGATCAATCCAGGTTAACTTACACACTTAAATCCACACACATCACTCCAAGAAACAGACGCCTCCACTATGTTCTTAGATGCATGACTCTGGAATTAAAGCGGTATTCAAGGCTGACATGCAATATGTGTTTTAAGCATTTTTGTTTTTATGGAGGCACTCTGCTTTAACACACAGATGAAATGAGAGTAAGCTTTTAGTTCTGAAAAACATCTCGATCAGCGCAACATTTTGTACAGCCTGTAATGGAAACGAGAATTTTAGTCACCTGAGGAGCTGAACATCTGTAATCTCTTGGGGACAATCGCTCAGTAACATTTTCTTTCCTTGTCAAAGAAATGAAAGGCACACGGCAAAATCGTTCAAGTCTTTGCGATCATGTTACATAGATGGTGGTGACTGTTAAGCGTAGACCACTAAATGACCCCAGGACACTGTAGAAGTAGCTGTTTTTGAGTGTAAGACCTGGATCTAAACTTACTCATGCAGAAGTTAAGCTCTATAAAAGCCAATGAGGTGTTTTGTGGAAAGCTGGACTCAAGCCTTCTGTGATTTTCTGCTTCAGTGGAAGCAAATGCTAAATTTGGATAGTACTGCCAGAAAGAGGCATTAATCTCACAGCAGCCCATTAACTTTATCTAAGCATATGTGCTTCATGTGTTGAAAACCTCTTTAAAAACATTTAGCAGCACTAAATTTACAATGTGGCGATGAACGTCAACAGAGAAAGTAAAATACACAGATGCCAGATCAGATCTTTGGAATAAAAGCACTGGATCTAGAGTAACTAAATTATCGCCTACCAAGAACAAACCTTGCTGTTTATTTTATTCAAACAGGTCTAGCTGTTAGGCAGCTAAAAGAGGAAAAAGTATTACTCTGTTTTTTCTTTCATAATTTACTCTTATAGTTTATATCAACTCAGTCTCAGAGATTATTGGGTGTGTCACTCGTGTGAGATTATTGGGGTGCTTTAAATTTAATTGGTTATGGACCTAAATGTTGATATTAGCAGCGCTGCAGGTTGGGGTGGAAGATAAGGGTTAAACCCACCGTGTTGGTGCTGGTCACAGGCTGTCGCTGTGGCATTATGTCCTGGTGAGGACTGGGCAGGCTGGGATGGAGCTTCCACCCCCTCCATTATAGGAGGACTGGTGTTGAGTTGCCCAACCGGAGGAGGCCAGGGCAGATCCTTTATTACTTTAATCTCTACTGCAGAGAGCCAGCAGAGAGAAAGAGAGAAAGAGAGAGAGAGGAAAGAAAGAAGAAAAGAAATGAATAGAGAAGACTAGGTGTTAGTGAAGGAGGCAGGATTAGGTCAGCAGTGCAAACAGTCACAGACTTGGAAACAGGAAAGAGTGGAGGAAGGTACTGAACCAGGAAAATGCCACTGGAAAAAAACAGCAATTTAGTTCATTCAAGGTTTGTCTGTCGCACACACACAACACACAAACACATATGGGATATAAGCCTCAGGATTAAATAGGGGAGATGTTTCAATAATAAAAGTCAGACAAACGTTCCCAGTAATTCACTCAGTGACTCCACTGCTCTGCAACATGTTATCTCTTAGGAAAACATACAGTATGACTGTTCAGTAGTAAGAACATTTGTTTAGAACAGCTGTTTCAGTGACATCTGTCAGTTTTTTCAGTGATACGTTCCATAGAAACATTACTTTTATACCTTGAGTGTTTGTGGATATTTATATGTGTAATGTTTATTCATTCTTTGGCAACATTAACTGCAGTTTATTGGCGCAATAAAAGCATCTCTGAATCTTAAGTTTTTCCAGTTATACAGTAAATGAATTAATGGTTACTTCATTAGTTAACAAAAAAAACAATACTGTGAGTGCAGGAACACTGGGAGTTCATTGTCAAGAAATCAGATGTTCCTTGTCACCTAAAGCCCCAAGCTGCATCTATTTATTAATGAAACAAGGATCAAATCCCTTTATTTCGCTTTTCATGCATCTTTTCCCTGTCTGTGTGCTGACAGAAACGGAGTTCGACACGACACACAATCCAAAGCAAACACAAGGCACAAACGAACCTTCTCCCAGAGGCTGGTTTGATACTCTCTCACTCTGAGCGATGCTGGTGAATTTCAAAGCAGGCTAAACTGCATCTGTGATTCATTTGGCATTGCTGACTCTCAGTACTCCACAAGGGAACAACCTAACCTGCCACTCCATTCCAAATAAAGCTGGCAGTTTGTTGACTACCCTGTCAGGCCACAACACACTTTATGAGCTGATAAAACTGACTCCTCAATACCCGGTTATGAACTCGCCCTTGTCTTTGGTTTCAGAGGGAATCATTTAAGCAGCACTGAGGTCTAATGAACAAGGTTACAGAATCTCAAGGAGAGAAAAAACAGAATACTTAGCGAGAATAATGAGCGAGACTGTCGGCATTTCAGAGTAACGCTCTTTTGAGAACGGCCGTGCGACAAGCATTGTTTAACAACTCCGATATATGATGACAGTTGACAGAGCGCCATTTTCTTCTCGCTTTCTGCTGAATGGACCTGATCTAGCGAGCAAGAGAGGGGTCAGCCTCTTTGACAGCTAATATAATAACTTCCTTCACAGTGGGGTGAAGTTAAGGCCTGCCGGCAGCCTGATTATAGAGCTAATTCTCGTTCGGTGCTGCAGATTAGCATGTAATTGTTTTGGGAGAAAAAAGCTTTGCCTGTCGTCTCCATAGGAAAGCAGAGGAATGAATTCACACAGGTCACACATATTAGCTGACTCACAGATAAGGTGAATTGTGTATATCGGCGTTTCCACATTGAAGGTGAACTTGCTTGGGAGGAAGTCAAGCAAACCGGTTATGCGTTAAGCTAAAAAGCCCTTACATTTTCCACTGGCAGAGGAGCTCTTTTGAGAAGTCCTTGGCCTTGTGGTAATGCAGCATATTGCGAGGATTAGTGCGTTTTACAGCCTTGGCAGACTCCCTGATGCAAAATTACTCTGTTGGTAAACATGAGCTCTAGAGTAGGAGGTGATGTTTTTGTCTTAATTTCAGGGTGTTTTCACACTTGGTTTGTTTCAGTGATCTGAAAGCAGTTTGCAAGAATTGTGTCTTATATGTTAAAGCTACAAATTCAGGCTACAGAAGCAAATTAGGACCATCTTGGAAGGTAGTATTTAAAAAAGTGGACTGAGATACAGTTAAAAATAAATGTACAAAATTAGATCAAAGTCCATATTTAGGACCAGGGAAAGTGTGAATGCAAAGAGAACTGAATTCATGTATTTGTAATATGATGCACTAAAGAAGGCCGCCGTTTAATTCTTTTAAGGAGACTCTCAGACACAGGAAACAGAAACTGCATTATTACAATACAGCAATACAGCAGAACAGCACCAATTACAATACCAATTACACGCTGCTCCTTTAATAGACACACTTATGTACTCTCTTAAAGCAAATTTGACCAAATTACAATCATTGGGTTCCTCAGCAAACCTGCTGTCACAAAATAATAGCCAATTTAATAAAAGTTGAGTTACAATATCGCAGGCCAACCGACACACACACACACACACACACACACTCAGTAACAGCTTTGAACTTTGGCTGAGCTCACCAATCTGGCACGGTTTGGAGTTGATGAGTTAGCAATACCCAGTGTCTATTCCTTGTCCTTTCCTTGAACCAGCTGGCATCAAATTTAAAGGAATACGCTGTGCAAAAAATGGCCTCAATTTCCCAGAATTCCCTAGGGCAGGACTCACTCAGGCATCCAGGGTTTTATCTCACATTCTAGCATACTGATTTGAAAGCCTTATAGCTAAGCAGCTGAAGGGTTGGTTAATCCAGAACTGGGCCGTTGTAAACGGTGAAATGAACTGATTCTATTTCACACTTTCATTTATGCTTGACGGAGACCTAATTAAGAGTTCAAGACAGATGACTATTTGGAACACACCATTTAGATGTGAACAGGCTTTAGGCTACTGAAGCTGAGCCCTCTGAAGAAGTGTGAACCATCCAAACAGATTCCACGATAAGACAGATCAGATGCAAAATATTAAGCTCTCAGGGCCTGATGATCCTAAGCATTTAGCTTATGCTAAGATGCTTTACTAGGGTGACATCAATGGCAAAGTTAGTAATAATAGTATCTGACATCCGATACATTTGCAGGATCTGTAATAAGCACCACTGGCCTAAAATATGTCTTCTGGCAATCCTATAACGTCTCAAAAATAGCATCAACCATTCGGATAGATGTTGCACTCAATAACATCTACGATAATCTATTCATCTTGAAGAAGTTGTCAGGGCGTTCTAATGAAGCAGTAAGTCACACTGAATTGTGTGACTTGCGAAGCACTTGTTTTGTTAAAGAGTCACTTGATCAGGATCTGGTTAATGCTGCCGGCAAATTGTATGTGTATTTAAAACGTGGGGGTGTGAGGTAATTATACATAGTGCTGTGGAAATGTGAGTTTCTAACGCCTCAGGCGTAATTAGAAAAGTCAAGCACATCTTCGAAAAGTTCACAGCAGTAACTGTGGCATTTCATCGCTGCCATCTGTGATAAATAACTTAACAAATTTTGCTCTAACTGTTTTGACAGAAACCGTTTGATGCATTGTTCATGCACTGCTGGATGCAGTTTGATAAAAGGGATATTAAAGACATTGTCCAAGTGAGTGAATATGTAAATTTGTTCCTGTTGCAAAAATAAAGTTCCTGCTCTGGTTTACTGGCCTGAGCTGGTCTTCCAGCATGGTTAGACTGGTATTGACTGGTATTTCTTGGGTATGTATTAATTGGTCTGGATGTGAGACCAGTTAATTTAAACCAGCGGAACGCTAAGCTGTTTTTGTCATAAGTGGTGTTGTAAGGCTTGCACTTGCGCATGTCTTCATTACCAGATTCATGCTACTTGGATGGTCATGAACGATGCAAATGCAGATATATCTCACTTGCATATACTGCAGCTGATGTCAGTCAGTGGGCGATACTTGATTAGTATCAGGGTGGTTGGCAAGAATTTTGGCTATTTGACAAATTCTGAAAATTTATCACAGAAAACCAGAATGGTTTGCTTATAATGTGCTTTGTACACACAGAAACCTTTAATCAACCTTTCACATTGGCCTGATTCCAAATACATTTCTTTGCAGTGCAGTCATGTGATCATCATGTGTGGATGTGAGCTGGTCTGAAGAATCTGAATTGGTTGGTGTGGAGCAGTCTAGGTGTGCTTTATACATGTATGTGCGAGAGTGTGTGTAGTATAACAGGTATGGGGCATAACTGGGGTCATAAACGTGTGTGCGCATGTGAAGATAAGCCTTCTGGCATTTCTGTCTTTAAAGTGGCAGTTCATCCTAATGAAAGCAACACGGAACCAATCTGATATGTGTGTGTGTGTGTGTGTGTGCGTTCCATGACAGAAACCTGTTATCACACCACAACACTGGCATGAAAAAAGAGACTCTGACAAACAGAGAAAAGCATCTGACATCCGGCACTGTTGGTAACTCAGCTCATCGGTCATGCTCTGTCTTTCTCTGGTGTGCTGGTGTGTATTTATGTGTGTGACGAGAGGTAGGAGATAACCAGATGACTAATTAGGTGACATACAAGTACATAACCCCGCAATGCCCTACACTAGCACATATCTGCAACCTACAACCGAAAATGTTTTTTTGATAAATCTTTGAGTGAATATAAATGCACAGAGTGCAAAAAAATGCTTTAGTGGATTAAGCCAGTGCTAAATAAATTGCACGAGATGCACGGTTCAAATCTCTGCAGCACAACACGATGATATTAATGTTGTGCGTTTCATTCGACCAAACGAAGATTGATTAAATACACATGCACGTGAACCACAGCAATAACTAAACCACTCATTCATACTAACCGCAAATTTTTCCCGCTTGGTTGAGTCTCCTGCCATCGCTTTAGCCTTGCAACCAAGTACATTTATCCTAATAAAGTACTTGCATTTTACAGGCTGACAGACGAACTCGGTATGTAAATAAGACGAATTCTAGTACGCAAAAATATGGCAGGATGTGGAGGATTAAAAACACGAGCAATGAGTATTACATTATTCATGTAATAATGAAAAGTAGCAAAATGCAAATATAATGTAAAACTCTTCAACAGACAGTGACCCAGATACATCCAAAGCCACACATGGTACAATCCTCTCCCTTAAGCACATGGTTATGCACAACCATGATAACACAAAGCCTTCATTTACAGAAAGACCCTAATGAGTGCCGAGCCCCTGGGGTTTCTCTGAGGTCATGACCTTAGAATCACCTTTCGACCTTTGGAAATCAGGAGCTGACTGTTAGCAGACCAGCCAAGCTCCCAAGGGTGTTCTGCTGTAATTGAAGTTCCTTCTTTTGAACATTTTTCGAAAAAAAAAAATCTGAGTATTAACGGGTGCACAGGAAGGTTATTTTTGAGAGGATCTGGTGCCAAGCCAGAAGCCTTCAGACTAATTTCCGATTTCTCCTCTTCCTGACAGGAAAAAGTAAAAACGTCAAAGCGGCCTTTATCTATATAGAAGCACAATGGCGGTGTAAGAGGTATAAGCAGTCAAAAAAGTAGGACAAAGACGTGTGGGAAGTAATGAAGTCTTTCAAAGCTCCATCTGTCTGGTCGACAACAAAGCACAACTGTTTCTCTTCAGAGAAAAAACATGTCTGCTGTGATCCTTATGGTGAAAGAAATTAGTTTATTGCACTTCACAACAAACTTCCAAGTATCTAACATTAAACACAGAACACTTAGAGACAGTAAACACAATTTTGATTCATCATAGACTTTTGTTGATTGAAAAATAGGGGCTTGGACATTCTGCAGGATAACCCGTTTGTTCTTCAAACATGACAGATTCTTCAGGTTTGGATTAACTATCCCTTTAAGAATAGGAGAAAGTGTTAGACCAGAATCCTGCTGCTCTGAAGGAAAATAACCTTAAATGTTAAAAGTAATGCACCTCGACAAAACTAATAGTCATATATTCAGGAACAGACAAACAGAGGGCAAGAAAAGAGCAACAGAGAGAGAGAGCCTTTCTGCCACAGTACCTTTGAGGGATCTAGAGATGTTGGCATCTCTGCTACTTGGTCCTCGGCTGGCTGAGTCCTCATGACTAATGCAGTTATAACAAAGCAGAGCTGTTCCACAAACAAACACAACAAAAGGAAAAGGAAAAAAGGAAACAGCTTTCAAGAACTTCCATCTGCTCAATATTTTATTCTGTTACCTTTACTTTTAAAAAATTGACACTTTGAACAGCCATCTTTAGTTATGCCTGAGATAGCCATGAGTTCTGGTGCCAAACCAAGGTAATGTTGAGAAAGGTAAGGGCTGACACACACACAATCGTCACACCTGAAACACCTGTGCTCACCCTGCAAAGTGACAGACTTTTCCTTCTGTTGGCACCTCCAGATTGATTCGTAGGTAAGTGTCATAAAGAAAAAGAAAGGAAGCCCACACAAACACACACACACACAGGATGTCCGTTTGCAGTCAAAAGTAGGCCACCCGGAGAATTAGGAACTGGAAATGAGCTGTTCCTGAAGTTGACTGAGAAACAAAGTTGTTAGCATTCAGAGAGAGAGAGAGAGAGAGAGAGAGAGAGAGAGAGATTGATACAAAAATCTTTGACAGAGAAAAACCTCACCGAATTCCCAAGAACATGTGGACACTACGATTGCTGAGATCACCTAAGGTTTGGCATGTTCAAATCAGCTTAGTTACTCATTCAAAAAGAAGATTTGCAATGGAAATGCTTCAGCAAGGTTCCCTCCGCCACACTAAAGTGTAGGAGCCCTCCACCAGTGCTAGGTTAAATCAGCAGTTTTTATCTCATAGTCAACTACTATCACACAACTTTAAATAAGCAACTACACGGAACAAGGGATAGTTCACCCTAACATTACAATTTTTCATCATTTACTGACAGTCATGTCATTCCAAACCTATGTGACATTTTTCCTCTGTGAAGATATTTACAGAAATGTCTCAGTGGTTTCGTATGCAGGTCAATCGCTGCCATTGCTGTTCAGTTAAAAACATACTTTTGTTTTCCTCAAAGTAAGAAAATTATAGAAGAATTGTTATTTTTGGGTGAACTATCCTTACGTTAGTAGCATTGCTACTATTGATTCATTGGTCCCCAACATTGCCCACCACAACCACTGGCAACCCACTGCTGCACATGACTGTACCAGTTATGTACCAGGCACATGACTCAAGTTTGTAGGAAGTCAAGCATCTAAAGTTAATACGGCTGCTCAGAATTTACTAATTACTCAGTGTACTGTAAGCCACTTGAAAAGCATGTTCACATTTTAAAATTACACATATAAAACATACAGATGTGCCAAACCTGCAAAGGCTTTAGATATCCTGTCTTTTTTCCACTCCCAGGGCTGGTCGTACTCCTCCGGGGGCCTCTCGTCGTCCTGGGGGAGTCTGCTCTCACGAGAACACCGGACTCCATCCAGCTCTCCTCCATTCTCCTCTGGCTCATATGGGGTGTCGTATAGAGGCAGCTGCCGAACTGGACCATCTTTAGGACCACGACCACCCCGGATTTCTGTCATATAGAGAGGAGAGGAAAAGAACAACTATGAATGGTCTTTGACAGCATCCTTTACTGTTTTAATATTATTATTTTAGCTATCATTAAAAATGCAGTGATTAACGAAGACTAAAAATAAAAAAATGTTAATTTTCTTTTAGTTTAGTCAAAGCCACTGATAAAACTGCAGGGTACCAGTTCCAGGCAGTTTCATTAACATTTCGGTGGGGTCTTATTTACATTAAGTGCTTAAAAGCTTTAGTAAATTTAGCTCTAAAAAGCTTAAACAAGACTAAACAAGCTAATTGTGTTTAATAGTGAGACCTGCTGTGTGGAAAAGGAACAATCTCAGACAAAAAGCCCCAAGAGTCTCATTTAAACACAACAGATAACAGACAGTGATCAGCCAACGATCAGCCAGTTATCAGCCGAAAACAGTCAAAGATCATTTTCCAGTGAAAAGGCCTCAAGAGTCTCATTGTAAAACAACAGATAATAGACAGAGACCAGCAAACATTCAAAACATTCAGACATTATCTAATTATCTGCCTTTTGACTCATCTGAGAACAGTCTTAGCTCAAGCAGAGATCAGCCAGAAAACAACTAATGATTAGCCAGAGGTCAGCCAAGGATCAGCATAGGAAAAGGTAGATATGGTCTGCATGGCATGATAAAGTATGGAAAAGACTCGATAATGTGTGTGTCTCTGTGTGTTTTTAGTTGTAGTTTGGGTAATATATACTGGAAAGCCTCCAGACTCAAATTATGCTGTAAAAGAATTACACTTTAAGACAATAATACACATTGCGGCTATTCCCATGCTTTACAGCTTCGCCGGGCCTGTGTCTGTTAAAACTAGAACTAGAACTACAACTTCACTCCAATACATTATAAATATTGACCTTTCCAAGAATCAACAGATACCAAAAAATACCAAATTCCAAGTCTCTCTCACTTTCCTCTTTTAAACCATTAGCATAGTTCCACCTTCTCTTACTCAGGGGAGGCATAAACCTGTTAGCATCCACTTGTAATGGTATAGTATAATGCTGGATGCTCATGGAATGAAATATAACACCACACCACTGCATAATTGCCTCTGTGCCCAGGGGAACTCTTGCGGAAAAATAAGAAAATTGTAGAGACTAATGGAGCTGGTAGGAGAAAAAAAGGGGGGAAGAAAAATTATATACACTATATATATATATATATATATATAATTTTTTATATATATTAGTGAGATAAAAATTGTGCAAACTGACAAACTGACTTTCCTCACTATCAACTGACTAGCTTATTAAGTTTTTAAACTTAAAAGCAGATTTTAAAAAAATACTTTCCGCTCTGGTGCGTTCTTAGCTGTCAGCTTGTACGCTAAAACAATCACTGGAAAGTTACATCTTTTATTTATTCCTCTTGAAGCAAATGTCATACACATTCAAACTGACATCTATGGCCATTGCGCTGCCCTCTTATTTCGTTCATTCTGCTTCGTTAACAGCGATCACAGTAAGATCCAGTAAACATCCAAACATCTCCCGTCCACCACACACAGAGAAGACGAGAGAAAACTAGAGCTGAAAAACACAGGGAAGACAGATTTATGTGACGGACATCAGCAGGGAGGCAGACAGTGAGGTTAAGAAAAGAGGCAGATTATATCCATACAGAAACACGCTGCCTTGCTGTGGAAGATTAAATAAACCCAACCAGCTTGTACAGGAGACACATCAGAGGCTGCCTGAAGAGAGGGAGTGTGTTAGGAACTCATATGTACAAGCTTACATCCTCCCCTGCTGGGACTCATCTTGCGCTCCTGTTTCACACCCCTTACATCCTTGTACTGGTTTGGGCATGTTTTTGTAGTTTAGAGAGATGGATGTATCCATCTGCTGGAGTGCATTACAGTGATTACCGGGATACAGCGGAACTGAACCCAGCTTAAAGGAGATCATGCCCTTACACCCCAATGTCTGCAACAGCTCAAGGGTCAAAGGTCTAATGACGACCACGCTGTCTACACAACACGTACACATGCCACATTGTGCCCGCCCACCCACCAGCCCATCTGAAACATTGCTTCCTCTCCAGGTGTCAGATGCTGCGAGAATGCATGTGTGAGGAACGCGTGGGTGGTCTGATGGTTCTCTGCTGATTTATAGCGTCACACTTCATCATTGACCTTCAGCTTTTTACTGTTCCATTCACAGAACATACCCCCCGATCCCCTACCCCAATAAACACCTCCCCAGCAAATTTTGCCATGCACCAGCCAATCAGATCTCTCTGAATTTTCGTTTAACAAAAATTTAGCCCCCTTAGGGCCTGTTTTACTGGCTCTTATCTCTGTTTCTGTAAAAAGTAACTCATTCTTAGACCCTTATGACATCACATTTTAATTCCAGTCACACTTTGATTATCTGTAACTACAGTACGTGCTCCAGGTTTTCCATTACATGCCTGAACTCTGCATTTCCTTTTTATCATCCCTTAAGAATCCCAGACTTCCTAACCTTTTCGTTACCTCCGACTTACATGGAAACAACTTAATCCCCTAAGAGGGAAAAATAAGATGTTACTGGTTTGAAATTCCGAAATTCTGCTCTATGTCAGCCAAGTCCTGCAGCCAAGAAACGCCGCAGTGTGTGTGTGTGCATGTAGTGTAGGTGTGTGTTCTCAGGACTAAACGCAATACATTAGTTTAAACGCTGCAGCTGAGGCTTGACATGTCACACCTGTTCTCCTCACCTTTCCACCCTTCCTTTGAATAAATTATTGCTGTAAACTCCTGCACCACTGTATTTATTTTTTCTTCTGCAGGGCATTGTGGGTGCACAAATTGAAGGCAGGAATCAAACATACACTATATTTCCAAACGTATTCGGGTTGACAGTGGGATGAATTTAAGTGACATCCCACTGTTAATCCACAGGGTTTAATATGACGTCGGCCCACCCTTTGCTATAACAACTTCGACTCTTCTGGAAAGGCTTTCCACAAGGAAAGCTGATGTTGACACTGATGTTGGACAAGAAGGCCTGGCTCGAAATCTTTGCTCTAATTCATCCCAAAGGTGTTCTATCGGGTTGAGGTCAGGACTCTGTGCTGGCCAGTCAAGTTCTTCCACACCAAACTTGCTCATCCATGTCTTTATGGACCTTGCTTTGTGCACTGGTGCGCAGTCATGTTGGAACTGGAAGGGGCCATCCCCAAACTGTTCCCACAAAGTTGGGAGCATGGAATTGATCAAAATCTCTTGGTATGCTAAAGCATTTAGTGTTCCTTCACTGGAACTAAGGGGCAACCCTACTAAAAAAACAACCCCACACCATAATCCCCCCTCCACCAAACTTCACAGTTGGGACAATGCAGTCAGACAAGTATCGTTCTCCTGGCAACTGCCAAACCTAGACTCGTCCATCAGATTGCCAGATGGAGAAGAGTGATTCGTCACTCCAGAGAACGCGTCTCCACTGCTCTAGACTCAAGTGGCAGCGTGCTTTACACCACTGCATCAGACGCTTTGCATTGCACTTGGTGATGTATGGCGTGGATGCAGCCGAGCGGCCATGGAAACCCATTCCATGAAGCTCTCTATGCACTGTTCTTGAGCTAATCTGAAGGCCACATGACGACCTCTGCACTATGCGCCTCAGCATTCGCTGACTCCACTCTGTCATTTTACGTGGCCTACTACTTTTGGCTGAGTTGCTGTCATTCCCAATCGCTTCCACTTTGTTATAATATCACTGACAGTTAACTGTGAAATAATTAAGTAGCAAGGAAATTTCACAACTGGATATGTTGCACAGGTGGCATCCTATCACAGTACCACGCTGGAATTCACTGAGCTCCTGAGAGCGGCCCATTCTTTCACAAATGTTTGTAGAAGCAGTCTGCATGCCTAGGTGCTTCATTTTATACACCTGCCATGGAAGTGATTGGAACACCTGATTTCAATTTTTTGGGTGGGTGAGCGAATACTTTTGGCAATATAGTGTATCTCCTCCCGCTGCTGCACACCGTGTTTTGACTCTGCTAGAGGAATGAGGTTTGACACAAGTCATGGCAAAAAAGAACATATCTTATGACAATTGACAATTACATTTTTTTCATTGTTTTTCTTTCTATTTCAGTAACACAGAATGAAGTTCACTATGTCTCCTGCAGCATAACATACTGTAGAAAATATAACAACAACTGTCTACTAATAAGATAAATCTGTAAAACAGCACCTGGCTCACATCACTGACATCAGTGAGGTGACAGAATTCTACAATACCAGCCAAATGGTGACTCTCATTAATTTTTTATTTTTTTGTTTATTTTTAAGCATATGTCAACATTTATTTTTTTGTACTTGGAGAGTATTAATTCTGGACCCTTTACAAAGACATTCGCTTCACTCAGGGTTGAAAGAGTTTAAAAAATGAGGAAGGAACAGACTCATAATCCCAAAAAACTTTACATGTACACAGGTTCAATCATGGCCACCATTTAGTGCTTAGTTCAGTTGGTCTGCACAACAATAGAGTGTAATAACTAGTTCAGTCTTTCAGTAAAAGAAAACATGTTGCTTTTCTTTCATTTGGGTACTTTATTCAACCTCATTTTTGAGTGATCTTTAATTATGCAATATGTGTTTTTTGGGATGAACAAGTTGCATTGTACTCGCTGTCAGATTAACGTCATTGTTATTTGTGTCGCTTGAATAACCATGAAGTGTGAGCACAAAGAGACCTGTTTTCTTGAAAGTGTTAAATGTATTACTATAATTGCCATGTTTCAGAGAAACCTTAAAGAAACTTCCACTGCAAGATTATATTACAATTAAATGGGTGTAAGTGTATAACCAAAAAACTGCATTTTGTTAACAGTATATCAGACTATACCTTTATTTGTGCTTCACACTTAAAATATACCAAATTTTATTTAGTAAAATATCTTCTTTTTTAAGCGATTACAATCATATTTTTTATTTCAATTTGATGGACATAATCTAAAGATAAGAATAATCATAAAAAATAAATGATAACTCAGCTATCAGTAACTGATACTTGTGAAACTTTGGCTGCACATCGGTTGAATGCAACAAGCTGCTGCATTGTTTATCAGCCATGAACCACTAGTCTGCTTTGAATTGTTCCAACAACAACTATTAATAATAAATAATCTAATGCTGTCTTGCCCACTGATGGCCAAACTAATACGTCTTATGCTGTTAAAACAGTACAGTATCATCTCTGACTTGGGGTAAATATCCTGTCACCTGTACTATTCTATTCCATTTCATAACTATAAACACAACATTTCATTTCACCTGTAGCACGGCTGAAGCGAGCTGTCTTTCCTTGCTGTGTTATCTGCTTGGCTCAGGAAGCACACAACATCCAGTGGGACCTCCCATTGCTGGTCTACTGGTATCTTTGACAGTCAGAGGCAGTCTGCATTTGTGCGAGCATTATGGTGGTCTTATGTGGTGGGGGCTGGCCAGACACCACATAACAAAATGCTTTAGACCCTTTAATCGGTTGTTCCAAAATGAAAAACTTTTATTTTGTCTACATTTAAGAATGTAATCAAAGTATTCAGTGATTGTATTTGCAATGCGTTTATACTACTGATTTTACCGTATTAGGTTCTAAATAGATAATGCAATGCCATCTCAGGTGACATGTACCAGAGGGATTGAGCATCTGTCTGTAGGCGCTTCATATCTGCATCTCTCGCTCCCATCTATAAAAGAGGGCGTTTCAGTGCATCTAAAAAGTTAAATATTAATATTGTTCATTAACAGTCGGGTGTTCAAAACTGATTAATAATGGTGCTCTGCAATATATAACCACAGTTATATTCTATAAACCTCCCTGCCTAAGTACCATTGCATGATCACAAATAAATGTTTATAAACAATCAGCACAGTGGAATGGCATAACTTTTTAACTGTGCCAAAGCATTCAGTTTTCTGTGAAAATGAGAATTTTAAATCAAGCCTAATTTTTACAGCAATTAGTAATTTTTAATTAGTAATTCATTAATTTTCATAGTAATTCAGTATGTTTGTGCTGAAAAGAATGACTATGATGTAAATGACATTTACTGGTAAACAATGGTTATGTTGGACTGTGGGTGATATATAAATGAGCTAACTACTTAGTGAGTTTACCCCACAGTATTTGGAGAAATTAATTTGTTAATTATTTCATATTAACAACTAAAGAACTGCTGTTTTCCAAACATTGATTGTGTGAACTTCAGCTGCCTATAAGAAAATGACACAGTCTTAAGAGAAACATGACAGTAATGACCTGAAAGACAGAGCTGGATCTCACACCTTATCTCATCACAGGCTCAATTTAAATCAAGTTTCAAACACTTATGAGTTTCAAACACTCTTACCAGCCGATCTACTACCACCCCAATCTGCCTCAATCAGTCTGCCTGCATCACCTACATTATCTCTCCATCCTCAGTTCCCCACACTCCTCCGGCCTGCAGCTGCCAGGATTGCGTGAGACATACACACAAACTTCATTCCATCAGTCCATCTTCTGTTCACTTTCTTGGCCCATGTACCGTGAGCTTTGCCAAGCTTGTGTGGAACCAACATCCATGGCCAGCATTACAGAAAAACAGCCTGCAACTGAGCAGAGATGCATCTGTGATCTGAAGCTAAACTATATTTTCAGTTTGGGCACTTTGTGGTGTGTGTGTGAGCTCTCGGCGAACAGCTGCCTAAAATGGGAACAGTAAGCCAAAATAAGTTTGCACTAGGGCTGGGCGGTATGACTGTATATATGGTGTGGCAGCAGAAATATGCCAGCTGGTGGAGATTCTATTGTAGCATACATTCACCACCAAATTTTCTACTCCATGATTATGTAACTGTAAACGTTCTTGGTTGACTTTCTGATTTTAAAACATATGACTAAGCTGTTATTTTAATACAAATTTACTTGTAGTGTGATACATGATTTGTTATTCCTCCCACCCCTAGTGTGTACATGCCAGCACACGTGCACTTTTATATGTATGCGTTTATGTATGCATGCATGCGCTTGAGACCTGGTTTAGTAACATGCCGTGAGAGAGTTGTTTAACAAGATTTTTGTGAGCTATTTAAAACAACACATTTGCAAGAGTTTAAAAACACGCTAAAACATTAACAGTTGAGAAACTGGTGCATTGTGGGTGCTAAAGATAATTAAGCCCTGACATGTAGATCAAACCTGGCAATTACGGACAGTTAATATTTCCTGTAGCTCCTGTTGTCCTGTAGCTAAATTGGTAGAGCAAAGGTTGTGGGCTCGATACAGACTGCTGACATGGATTTACTTTACTACTGCACCTCTACTACTAAGAGCAAGAAAAATAAATGGACATTAAAAGGGGGAGGAGACAGAGTCCAGAACAGAATCAATTAAAGAAAAAGTGGGTGGAGTTAAAGGAGGCATCATTCAGTAGTGGAAAGAGAGAATACAGTGCCCAAATATATGCCCATCTTTTTACTGTTGATTGCTGAAACAATCAGATTTGCTGTTTTTCACTGGCAGACAAAGACGGCAACAAAAACATAAATGATTTACATTAAACGAGGGTCTGAATAAGAGTCTTGTGGGTTGGCTCTTTGACTTTGGCCAGGAAGAAACCACAAAACAACCACCCAGAACACTCTAGCATTGTGGCAGCAAGTTTTGTAAGGTCATGAATTTTGCATCTTTTCATTGTAAAAACAAAAAAAGGATGTCAGGACATTTTTGGGGAGGAAGAGAGAACTGTATTGGGTCCAGGTCTGAATAAAACCTGCATGACTCCTTGATAACTAACTGCTTAACTGCTGCTCTGATATCTCTGGGTTTCTATACAACATATTACATCATAACATCTCTATCTTTCAGTGCAAATTTAATAAAAAACATTATTAGCATTATCAATCGTCTGATAATGTCCCCAACATTGACAAATAACGCATCCACAGCAAAAAAAAAAAAATCTAACTCCTAACAAAAGACTTGAAAATGAATAATTCATAAAATACAAAAGTGCCTGTGTGGGTGTGAAAGCAGGAGTGATTCGTGGAGTATCTGGGACAAATAAAAAGATGAGCAGGGCTGTTTGTTAGCTCAAATGTGTGTGCGTGTGTCCGCTGTGGCCATTGCCTGGACAGCAGCATTGATTCCAACCAGGACAAAACAGCAATTACACCTCGTTAGAACCTGCATGGACGCTCATTAACCAAAGATTAATGAGAACCCTGTCTGAGATCTGGCCTGTCCACTACCATGCATCACATTCATAGTGACAAGCCAAGAAAAAAATGTAAAAAAAAACCACAAATACCTGATAATCAGAAGACCTGCATGGATTCTACAGGCTTTAGGATTTTTTTGTCATCCTCCACAACATGCACTTTTCACAATCCAATCAATTCCTGTTTCACTCAGAAAGAAAATTCATGTTACCAATTTAAATAATGTTATGTAGGTAATATTAGGTAAATTAGGTTACCAATATAAATTATATAATTTTATATTGACTTAAATGCTTTGCTTAATCTGATCATGCTATCAACAAGGAGTTATTCTCTACTCTGTTTTTTTCCCTATTTACCATTTTCATGACTCCTTGCTACATAGATTCTCCATCAATTCAATTAGTATCAAAAATGTAAAAAAGAGAGCAGCCAGTGTGGGTCAACTTACGGCCATGAGCGGATAAATTCCACTTCTATTCTAAGGTTGCTTTTGAATTCCAACCTGTATAATGTTGACACATTAAACTCAGAAGATTGTGTTACGCAATCAGCTGAAGTTAAATCAAGCCAGCACTATCTCAGACAGTTCTAGAACACCCTCACAATCAAGGACCGAACTTGACAAGCACTGAGATGCAGCTGAATGTCGTGTGCAGAAAGCTGCTGGGGCTGTTTGATTCCATTCTGTCCTCGAGCGGCAGCAGACAACTGTGCCTTTTGTTTCACTGTAGAGATAAAACTGAAGCTGGGTGCAATCAGAGTTCAGCCAAAGAGGAGAGGATGAGAGAGTGTGTGTGTGAGAGAGAGAGAGAGAGAGAGAGAGAGGCTAAGTTGCTTCTGGCTCTGGGAGTCGTATGCCAGTCTTGATGGCTAATCTAGCCCAGTGATCAGCCGTTGGAGGAGGCCACGCTGGCTGGCGTGTGGATGGTCTTGTGATGAATGACCACTCGACCCTCCTCCCTGCTGAGGGTCAACAGACCATTAGAGCTGATGACTCCCAGCGACAGACGGGCACACATACAAACACACTCCTCTTTTTTTACTCGGCCCCACCCGTTACTAATGTCCCCCGAGGGGTCTGAAGGTTTCTATCAATTGCTGTCCTAAAGAAAAAAAAGAATAGGCAAAGGAAAAAGTGGCAAATAATATCAACTCACTGTGTCAAAACCGGAAAACAACAGCTGCACAAACAGTAGTCAAATGCTCGTCTGCAATGCCATTTAAAGAAGCCAGTGTGTAAATGTGCCAATTTTCATTTACTTAAGTGTGGGAATGCTGAAAAAACACATATTTCCCACTCAGAAATGAAAGTGTGTGTTTGCTTATTAAGCGGTAATCTGAGAATCTTCTGTACATATTGCCTAACAAAACCCAAAGCGCTGAGGATGATATCTGAGAGGTATTAACCGTTCCCTGTGCAATTTTGTCAGGAAGAAAAGGAAAGGAATACAATTTCTCATTCACAAAGCAGAGTCGATCAAATTGGACTATGCTGAGTTTTGTCACACAGCATTTGCTGCCTCTATAATTACATAGACTACTGCAAAACAGGCATCATCATCTGTTTAAAGTGTTGTTGCTCTTGAAAACTAGAGTTTCATCGAGATGGGGCTGTCTAATAATAATCTCTGAATTTAATGGCAAAGTGAAAAGCCCAGAGGACTGAGTTCACACAGTTTTACTGTGTCACTGAGACTTTAGCACGGTCAGCAGATACCATTAAACAATAATGTATGGCTACATAAAGCCCGGAAATAGCATACTTGTTCACTTAATGTATAAGGAAAGTGACAGAGGAACCAGGAACAAAGGGAACAGAGGGAGAGAATACACAAAACACAGACATGCAGTGACACACAAGTAAAAATAAATAATTTTCTGGAGGAGAGAGAACACCTTAATTCATGCATGAATCTGATCCCTAATCTTATTTAAGATAAGACAGTACCTCCCACACGACACAGATACTTACACTCAAGATTCAGTTTTCAGCTTTGGCGTTTAATCAGAGCACATGCTTCACCTGCTGAGGTGAAATCTAAATTCAACAACGTTGCATCTGTTCGGCGCTTCGGGAGATTAGTCATTAAACCTCTCGCCATGCGGAGGGTCTGTCAGTAACAGTCGCGCAGAAACGCAGGAGGTGCATGTCAACATAACAGCAAATTGGCTACAAGGACCCTTTAAGAGATTATATAAACATAATAAAGCATACAGAAAATGTTAATGATGAAAGTTCTAAAACAGTAATGCAGTACACATACTGTACATATCAGATGTGAGGAGTTTAACCTGTGATTGATGGAGTACTAGAACGACTCCAGAGGAGATTAAGACTAATGATTTTAGCTTACAGATTTGAGACTGAGGTTATATCACTCATGCCACTGTTGCAATGTCAATAATGCTCCGAGATTAGCATAAATGATCACTGTATTTAATAAAACAGTGATGATAAATGTACCTCACTCTGGCTGGGGAAAAATGTGCCTTTCTGAAAGAAATTAAATGTGCCTTAAAGCTGCCAAATGGAAATGCACAAACAATGTCATAACCCACAGTACTGAACAGAATATAAAGATCGAATTAAATGGAACATGGTTATAAAAATATATTTTCCTTATTTCTGTGTCTGCACGGATACTGCGCCCACAGCATTTAACAAAAAGATTTTCGCAGCCCTTTGCATATTTGTTTATCAGTATCTACTGTTCAAGTTAGTACTCTTCAAACATCTCTTTTGGTTTACACAGACTGAGAAAAGTTGTTGGTGGGAAGCTTCTATAATAAACCTCTATAATAAACCTATATACTGTCGAAATGTTCCTTAATTAACAACCACACAGTTAATTGTAACGACATCACATTTAGTCCAGCCTGAAACAGCTATTACTTCAAAATACTAAGAATACAGAAAACAGGCTAATGGTTTACTTAGTAACAGGTGTTCTCGCATAAACTTAATGAGCATCCCGAGTATTTAACATCCTGGAATGTGTGCTTTTAAGGAGAGATAACATTTTGCAAAGCTGTGTATTAAATAATAAACATTTCACCCAAAGGCTAACACATTTTTAAAGTGTGTTAGCCTGCTAGAGATGGCAGAATGTGTCAGAGCTGTTAATTCATTCCTCAAGCTCGTCTCTTTGCCAGTGCAAGGGCGCTTCGCTATTCTGGCAAGGCTGTCTCCAACTATAGGTTCCTTGTACACAGCGGGAAGCACAGGGAATCTGAGCCAAACATCAGTCAGCAAGCCATTTACTTTTACTGCCAACCTGCCCAAATAACACCTAATGAAGGCTAAGGGCCATGTGGAAGGTTTTTTACAGGGTGCTGGTGGAAGTCGCCTTTATACTGAACCCAGAGCAGTTCCGAAATTTCACCCAAACAAGGTTCAAATTATGATTTAGTTGGTAAGGCTGGTCTGAGATCAGCAGGTCGCAGAAACTTCCACTGAGGGCACTTTATGGGCATTTTGGTTTTGGAATGGTGAAGTAACCTCTCACTTTGATTACCCTCAAGTGTCAGAGGGGAGAGTTATGACTGCTGCTCTTAACAACTAAATATAACTAATGTCAGCCAAGAAGCATTTTACGAAAGGATGATGCTGTATGAGCAAAGCTGTAGTCATCCCTTCCCGTAGAATAGGAAACTGTTGCCAACACTGTGTTGGCGGGTACAATGAGTTAGCAAACAAACATTTCCTCTCAAAGTGGTATCAACAGTGCAAGAAGCTTCAGGCTAACTTTTTACAACATTTGGTATAACCAAAATCGGGATGTCAAAGCAGATTTATGTACTGTTCTTAACCTTAATTTAACCTATAATTCTAAAATTAGTAAAAAACATTCTATAAATTCTTTATGGCATTATCCATTAATGACTAATGATACATAATCAAACTATATATAATTAAAGTACATTAATAAAGTTATATATCAATCGTACATAAATCTAATCCGATGTATATCTTATACATACAGTCAAACATGCGTAACCAGACCGTGGCCATGACAGCGCACACACAACTGCTCCAGATCTCCATTCCACACTGTCACCCATGGAGAAATGCAGACTGGTTGTGAAAATGCAGAATCAGAAGAGTGGCACACTGAAAACTGCATAAGGATCGATCAGCTCATTCCAGTTTAAATCCATCACTGTGACTGAGTTGCTTGGCATGCAGAGCAGCTCCAGCGCTGCCGGTCCACAACAAACTCAACACAACAAACACAGATAAACTCAGAGATACATGAAACAGAGCATCAGACACAACAGAAATAAAGGGAATTTAATTGCTTCTGTTTTATTGAACGTCTAGACAGAAGACAATGTTTTCAGTTACATAAATAACTGTAAGGAACTTTAAATGGGTTTATCAGAAATTATTATCATGGCAACAAGGGGAGGAGGGAGAAACATATCAATTAAATTAGCTCAGCTCATCATTTAAAAGCATGGTTTTGCAACCACAGGAATTGCTTAAAAAAATATTTGTTATCACCTTACAATAAGGTTCCATTTATTCACATTAACAACATTAGTTAACATAAACTAACAATTAAAAATACTTGTCATCATTTATTAATCTTGGTACAATTCATAATTTAATTTACTCATACATATTCAGGGCTCGAAAAATCGTTATCCCAACGTCCTGGGGCTATTGTGTCATCCAGTCGGGCTACCAAAATGTATTTCCGCCCTGCCCGTCTAGCTATCTTACAAGGAGGAAAAATATATTGCAATGCTTTTGCATTCTCTTACAAATTTGGTCGGCTAATTATGTTGTATGTATTTTGTGGGCGTCGGGGAGCCACTATCAATTGGGTATTGAAATCTTGTTTGAATGCACGCTCGCTTTCATTTTAAACTTGTTTTTACAAGTTCATAGAAATTTCAGTTCAGTTAATATTCCAATTAAACAGACAATATTCCACATTAAAAATAATGTTTTTATTTGGGCTACTTAAATTCATTTCGGGCTACCAAAATCTGAAGAGTGCCTGCCCGAAGAGCTACCAGGGATTTTAAAATTTTGCGAGCCCTGATATTTATAATCAAAAGTTACATGTTTTAACATTACTAAAATGCACAATGAACTAAACTGAACAACTGTATTTGTATTAACTAACATTAACAAAGACGACAACTGCTGTAAATATATATTGTTCATTTATGATAGTCAATGCTAATAAATGACACCTTATTGTAAAGTGTTACCAAATATTCTATGCATTACAAACAAAACAAATAAAACAAAGTGTTTGGGTCCCCAGAGGTGGCTGAGAGTCTGGATGAGAGATTCCTAGGTCAGTAACTATTAAAAATGCCTTTATGAAGAGCCTGGGAGCCACACTTCTCAGTGCACACGCATACACAAGCACACGCATTTCAAACCCTCCTGTGACACATGCACGCTGACAGCACCCATCTCACACGAGGATGCAAATACCTCAGCGCCTGTTCCACACTCTCCTTCACACCCATGTTTCTTCTGCCAAGATCTTATCTGTGCTGTCTCTGGATTGCCTGTTCAAATACCAAAGTATTGAGGTGTGCAGATAACTGAATAAACTCACGTCACAGTAGAGTAAGACTTCTTTTCAGGCCAGTGCTTTTTTGGAAATGTACATTGGAGGATAGTGCCTTGCCACATATGGGCAAATTTGTCAATATCCGTATGAAATGGCGCTTAAATGTCTGTACAAAAGCTTTCAGTCCCATGTTAAAATAAAAATACATTTTATAATTTTGAGATTAAAGTCAAATTGAAGTCTTACAAGAATGAAATGTAATGGTACAATAATAAAGTTGTACAAACTAGGGGATTATATATGCAATGTTGAATGAAATGAAATGAATGAAATCAGTAAAAATCTTTTACAATATTATGAGAAAATAAAATGATTTCCACAAAAATAAGACCAACAAAGTATTAGCTTCATTGATGAAAATTTATGTTATTAGTTTAATCATACTTAATCATACTAGGACAAAATTCAACAACAAAAATAAGTCTGTTGGTGCCTCAGCACTGAATTATCAATGTATCCACACAATTCAGAGGTCATGCTACTGTGTGTGTGTGTGTGTGTGTGTGTGTGTGTGTGTGTGTGTGTGTGTGTGTGTGTGTGTGTGTGATATCTTGCTCTTGACACACAGGAAGTAGCAGTATTCCTGTCCAAAAGGGGTGGAGTTTAGCTCACAGTTACCCATAAAATCCCATTAAACTTTCATCTACTTTTACACGGCTAGAAATCAATGATATTTTTCTCTATTTTATTTGCCCTCATATAACTGGACAGAGAGCTGTGGCAAGCTGTGGTCTTATTTTATCTTTGACTGTGCCTGCTTTTATAGTTCACACTAAGGACCTCAAAACATTTTTTTAAATGTGAAGTGTCATGAGCTTAGTTGGTTTACTTACTAGTACATTTATTTGTATTAACTCTTTCCATATAGTAAAGCAATGTGTTCAAGAGACTATAGTGTTTCTGTGGTATAAAAACTGGTTTAAGGAATTGTTACATTTTACTGATATTGGTATTGACTACTGAAATTTAGTATCATGGTAACCCTAGTTTACACCATAAATAAAACAGTATAACATGAGAACAGAACGCTATATGTGATACTTCACACAAATAAACACAATCAATTTTATTGGCCCTGTGTGAAGTGCACAGCTGGGTTGTTTTGACACCCTTTAAGTCTGTTCTACCCAACATTCTCAAAATTCCTCTAGACTCAAGGACACTTGAAAAGAAAAGAGACCACAGCTAAAACTCAACTCACCTTCGAACATTTTCTAGCACTAAGAGAAAGCAGAAGATATAGACAGGAAACTTCCATTATAATATCCTTTCTGTGGCTTGTCAGTGTCTAAGTGTATTATAACAATAGCCTCTGATGTGAGGTGTAAAGCTTTGCAGTTTTTAAAGCTAGTTTCTTTGTTGTCACAGGGTCCATTAATAACACTCATTAGGCATTCACAACCTATTTGAAGTGAGAACTGAAATCCTGACGCTTTTTCTTGCTTCTGCATCGGAACAATGATCCGACATTAGTCAGAGTACAGCAAACAGAGCAATTCAATTAGAGAAAAACGCATCTGATCAGTGTGGGACTGTGGCGCAGGTTAAAGACTCAATTCATCATCATCCGCATTGCTATGCAGTCTGCCAGCCTAGAAAATTTGTGGTATTGAGTGATTCTGGTTGCACTTCCAAAAGATGATAATGAAGGCTGAAGCCCATCTCGTGCTTTCTAGCATTTAAGTAACTCACTTTTCCTGGAAACTGAAGTAGCACTAAAACACAATGTGGTAACCGACGGCATCAGCAGTCCTGTACTTAATCTCTGCGGTGGACAGAACGTGAAGATGGTAGTTTCTCTACGTCAAGTTTCAGCTTTGATTAAATTAAGAAAAGTGAATTGCACTTTGTGTGAATAAAAAACAATTTATTAGTAGAACACTGGCATATATCCATAAGTATGCCAGTAATGCCTCTCCAACTTCCTCTTTTGTCTTTCAGAGACTTGGTTTAGGTGCCAAGCTTATCAGCAGAATAGTAATACAACATTCATCTCATTAACCCTTTATTTATTTATGTTTCACCTGCATTAGAAACAAAACATTTATGTTAGGCATATTAGACCCCTTAAGACCAAGACTAACAGAACCAGACCCAAGGCCTGTCAAATTTAAAACTCCAACACCAAGGCTACAACACACAGATCAAAGCTACGTTTATGAATCAAGACCAGAATCAAAATGCTTTACCATTATTATTATCCATTTGGCTCTTTAGACATGGAAATAATTATATTGTGCAAAGCAGACACAAAATACACAGTATATATGAAATTAGATAAATTAAGATGCATTACACATTAAAGCTATAAAACCAGACAAATGCACACGCATAATAAGTAATGCAATACAAAGACACAAGTTAGAGAAGCAACAAATGAAAATTAAACCACTCTGCTCTCTGCCAGTTGACCCACTGGCTCAGATTCTAAATCTGGGCGTCATGCCACCCTTATCGTGGCCCGATCGCTCAACAGGAATATGGGTAATTTGTCCGCTTGTTTGGATAATCCGCCATCTGCTCTAACAGGGCCGGACGTCGCTCTGAGCTCCCAAAACCTTGGACCGGACATAAAATGATACCATCTGCAGACCAGGGACAGTAAAAATGGTTTCAAAACACTCCACATCTCCTGTTGCAAAGAGTAGATTGATGAACAATTCAGAGATAAATTATTTATTATCATACACAGTGAAAAGTAACATGAAATCAATACTAAGATGTTGCCTAAATGATATTGAAAAAGCAGCATAGCTCGGGGAGAAAACAGACAGAAACCTGTTTAGAGTGGTCAGCTGGTCCAAGCTTGTCCCCTGAGTCTGGTTTGCTGGTTTTAAAGGGGTTTTGTGCCTTTGTCAGCTGTTCAACTGGGCAACCAGCTGAGCCAACCAGCTAAACCAGTTGAACTCCAGCTTGGTCAGGTTAGGATACAAGCTACACTAGACCTGTTAAAATCAGCTTAGACCAGCCAACCAACTGAGGCTGGCGTAAATTATTTTCCCAGAAGGGCAGTGATAATACAACCTACTGTTATTAAAGATTTCTCACTGCTTATTTCACATCCTGAGTTGAAATTGAATCCGGACAACGTCAACCGCTAATTTTAGCACGCTGATCTAGCACCGCCCGACCATCAGATAAAAATGACAATTACACTGGCTGCTTCCTCTGACAGGAAAACATGGCTGTCTGCCAGAAACCAAAGGGAGAGACACATTGTTAGCTCTCTTCACACAACTCATCGCACACCAAACAGAGAGAGACAAAACCGCCATAAAGCACTTTGCTGAGGGAATCTTTTCTCAATTTCAACCATGTAACACCGGGTTCAGAGGGACAAGCGGGGAACAGATGAGAATGTGGCCGAAACGTGATGAATCTCGGCCCCCCCTTGGCCCCACAGACAGATAGAACAAGACCCCATCACTCATCAGGACACGACACATATTCACAGAAACCAAAACAAATACAAAGAATAATTCTCTCCTGATAGAACAGAACCAGTTATGAATAACTGAATAGGAACAGAGACAACACAACTGTCTCAATGGATTCTTTTCTTCTAACAAGGTTATAACACAGGCTGAATCAACAACGGAGTCGCAGTGTGCTAGTTATTAAGTGTGTGTGTGTGTGTGTGAACTCCCATGTGTAGAGGTCAGTGGGGCAGGAACATGCAGAGGCACGTGCAGCGTGACACAATGGAAAATCATGGTTGCTCTACGCAATGTCATACCACATTTTTGTAAAAAAGACATGTTTAACATTCTGTGCCTCAGCTTGGTCCTGTGACACAATAATCACCTTAATGAACTAAACCACCAATTACTTTGTTTAAAAAATATTCTCCTATAGTATGTCAGTCTAACATGCATTTAGGTTCACCTGCACTGCAGATACTATTCTGCTTGTTTAAAGGGTCTGACAACTACTCACTAAACCAAAGCATGAGCCTGGAATGTAACTATCTTTGCTGATATCTTTGGAGGGTCTAGTTTTGGAGAGAGGGCATGCAAATACATTTAGCGAAACAGCTAAAATTTGCTCACAGCACCTTAAACACAACAAACACAAAGCAGACAATTGTATTTCTACATTATCTGAAAATTTCTACAAAATCAGAAAATGTTGCAAGCTGTATTTAAACTAATGTCACACGACCAAGTGGCAAAGCTCAACGTGCTAACCACTATACAATGCACTTTTAAAAGTCACCGTCTCACATCAATGACCAGTGCAAACATGACTGTCCTGTATTATGGACAAACTGCCTTTAATTAAATCACTCAACCGGCACAGTTGAATACACAGCCAATTTAGAAACTTTTGGCACTGAAACACAATTACACGCGTCTCATTTACTGTGCTCACGACCGTTTCATAAGCAAAATGCACACACAGCACCTCATAAACCACGGCATCACAATAGAAATACAAGTGTCATGTAAAAAGCCTCATCAGGCATATCAGTGAGCAGGAGGCAGTTCGGTGGCTAATGAAGGCCATCTGACTCTAGAGGAGCAGTGCTGAGTAAACAGGACAGCAGCAGAGTTTACTCAACCATCTGCGAGCTGCTCCGGTTGAGCATAACATAATGTTTATGGAACTCACAGCAGGGCACACAGAGGGACCCAAAACAGTAGCTATGAGGGGCAGCAGGATTTATACACAGTAAACAGTAACATACTGTACCCACCATTTTAAACACATGCATACCATTTAAAGTGACTGGCCATGAACATTTTCTCAAATTTGTCTCTCTCTCCTATTCAGAACAACATGAAGATCTGCTGTATGATTTTAAAGACAACAGGAAATGGACATCTAACCCAGAAATAAATAAACTATTTAAATATTTATTTGATTTCATATGACATATTTTGTCATATGCACTCTTACATGCAGAATTCCACTGATCTTCCATGAAAACGAGTGCAGAAATGGCAAAACTTTTAAGTGTGTATGTTAGTTCAGGTATTGCTAAGGGTTGTGAACAGTAATTTTTAGCTACGGTGGTCTACTTATTGAGGCAGACAGAGTCGGAGAGAGAGGATAGTTGTTTGTGTCTGAGAATGTAAGATCTCAATTCAGCGGCATTTCCTTCTCAGACAAACATACTCTCCCTTTCAACACGTTTTCAACAGCTTTTCAGCTGGCAAATTCTCTGTGAAATGACAGAATGCAGCCGGATGAATGTCGACTCTTCTCTGCTGCCCAGAACATCTTGAAGATACATTGCTGCGCACTGGCGCACATTTGACTGTGGCTAACACGTTTTGAAGCTTACATTGCAATGTCTTGAATGCCTCTAACTTTGATAGAGTCACATAATACATTTACATTAGGATTTATATTTTATCTATAACATTTTATTGTGAGAGTTTCTATAAAACATTTAGCTGAAATGTAGCTTGTTTTGCTTTAGATAAAGTTAATACTTGAAGCTTGATATTTTTGATGACTGCATACTTTAGTTTGTTTACAACAAATACTGACTGCAGTACTAATGTGGGTACCCTTTTGAAGACCCCTAAATTATACAATAACAATTTTCATTAAAAAAGAAATAATAATAATAATACATATATGTAGGAATTTGAATACATTTAGTCTACCGCTAGAGAATTAGTAAACATTAACAACAGTCATTATACTTTTTAAACCCACCTGTCGACTACACCATTTTAGTTTTATTACATGTGGAATTACAATCCGACCGATCTCCTGCTCTTCATTAAGGGACATCCTGATTTCCCTTTTCTCATTGTGCTTAATTAGACTCGTTTAAAAGCCAGGCTCATCCTCCCGTTAGCAACAAACAGACAGATAATTACAAATGCAAAAAAAAATAGAGTCAAAAGTGGGTATATCTATCTGGAGTGCACCAATGACGGCTGTAATGGACTTGGACAGCTGGTGGGATGCTATCTGACGTTCCAATCAAAGAAGAGTTCTGATCACTGGGGGAGAAAGAGAGAGAGACTGCCAAACAAGTGTGTCCTTCCCTCATCTCCTCATCTCTGTGGTAACAGTCATGGCTGGCTGCCCATGCCACTTCAGTGTGAGAATGATCTCCGAGCCTTCAGATAGAATGAACTGGGTGATTACAGGGAAGTTGCTTCTGGGTAGTAGCAGCATGAGAGTAATTTTACCTGAGCAGCTAGTGTAAAAACAAACATGCATCTGCCCTAAATCTGTTGTTTGGGACAACTGGGACAACTAATGTTAATTTTTCTTCATGCCTACAGTAAATATTCACATTTTGAAAATACGTTTTTGTGTTAAGGTTCCGCATGAAAGCTTTATTTTTAGTTTTTTTTAATATTCTAAAGCTTGGCTTAATTAGAAAGACGTATTCATCATATAACTACCCAAACAGTATAAAATATCTTGATTATTAATTGGGTTAGCTTATTTTAATGCATCTTCTTATTTTAAAAATTGTAGGTCATTTTGAGGCCTGAGAAGTTTGGTGAGGCCCCCAGTGGGGATCTAGACAGAACTATACCCAAATTCCAAAGTGTTGTCACATTTTATTTCTGTGGTTCTCTAAACTAAACTCTCTTTAAAATGCATGGACATTGTTTACGTGGACTCCAGTGGGGTTCGCAATTGGTATGTATGCAATCAGGTCTGGTGCATTTTTCATTGCTGGTTATCTCCACTGGTCCTGCCTTCAACAAGTTTCGCATTTTTCACATTTCCTGCATTACATCTGCTGCAGACAAACGCAAGTGTCAATGTTTGTTTGAAAGTTTGGTAGTAAAGCCAAAGGCACAAAAACATGACATGAAACACTCAAGTCATTACAATTGTACCTATGGTAGTAAAGAGCTGCTAGTGTTCAACATGATGTTTTTATTATGCACAAAGTGACCCAAGGGGGCAAGGAATCGAACTTGAGTTTGGACCAAGTAATTATACCAATTTAAAAACAGAGCTAAGCATGTACTATGTTATTTTATGTAAAGACTGGATCAAGATGACCTGCCTCTAAAATGCAATTCCTTGCATGTTAATTAAATGCCACTTTAAATTTAAAGCCACTTTAAAGGATTACTGTGCAAGTTTGTATATGTGTGTGTGTGTGTGTGTGTGTGTGTGTGTGTGTACATATCCTCATTAAATGCTAAAGAGGTCATGCTTGCTTGGAGGTTCCCATTTCCCCTGCTTTCTGTCATGTGGCCTAATTGTTGTTTTAATTGACCTTGGTCTAAACGGGGATTCATGGAGATGTCAACAGTAATGGTAGTGACCTCAGACACTGTAAAAGTCAACCAATCACATTCCAGTTCCCATGATGTATGGGACATGGGAACCAGAACGCACACATTTACATCCCATACTGTATCTCAATACAGACCTACATTTATTTCTTCTGAGAAACTATAATCAAAATCCAGTCAAGCCAAACTGTGAATAATGGGCTGTCATATGCTTTCTCATGTCTTTCATGAAAAGTAGGTGAATTATTCTTCACACTGTATTTTCGGTTATAAAGACAATTCACCTTTTCTGGAGCAGAGCTTACAACACTATCTCTGCTTTCCACCTTCTAAACCTCTTGTTCTTTGGGCTTTGTGGGAGGTTTGTTTTTGTTTGTTTCCTGCCAGATGT
The DNA here is from genome assembly GCA_036877575.1 of Botia almorhae. NCBI lineage: Eukaryota > Metazoa > Chordata > Actinopteri > Cypriniformes > Botiidae > Botia > Botia almorhae. The sequence continues at coordinate 63,725 of JAZGTJ010000499.1, forward strand.
CTTTTTGTCTAGATAGTTTGTTGACAGATGTGACAATGCCTTCTGCATTGAGAAACGTTACCGTCAAAATCAGAAATGCCAGCAAGTCTGGTTTCACAGCCAATACAAATACAAAACGGTGCTTGTTTTGAAAAACAAACGTTTGTGGTTTTGTTTTGAAAAACAAAACTAAAGTTTCTCACCTGCTCTTGTGCAAATCAATCATCTGCTGTGTTACGGACAAAGAACCTGTACTGTTCTCAAAAAAACAATGGGAAAATGACAGAGAAGTGCTTACTAAGAGCATTGTCTAGTCCCTCAGCTGAAGTCTGGTAAAAGGCAGCTCGCTGTGCAGCACCTAAAGCTGCTAAACAACTCATGCATTTGCCCATATTCTGTGCATTTTAAAATGACTTTATAAATTGTTTCGCATTTAAATTCACAGCCAATAGGTCTTGGCATTTATGTTTCAGTCGAGTATTTGAGCGATTTTTCCCAGGACATTGCCTTATTCTGTTCAGGGTTCAAAGTTATACATTATACATTAAGATCCGATCAAAGACAATTAATAGGCAACTGGCTGCTTGACTCTGCCATTCCCCTCCTCTTAACCTCACATAGTGTTTCCTGAATAAATTATCGCGCCACTCTGTGTCGAGTGGCGTTTTCTGAATTCTGCTATTGCCTCTGCAAGGCTCACTGACTACCATGGTAACAGAATTCTCATACACCGCAATAGCTGCTATTCACCACAAAAGCTGCTTCAGTCGACATGAGACCGAGGTCGCAGATAGCAATCAGCTGATAGATTAGACAGCATTGCTCAACCTCCTGCCAGTATTCTCATGGTCCTATTAGCTCCAGCCTCAGTGTGCTGGCAAAGATAGGGGACAGAGAATAGATGGAGGTAGGATGGGAAAAGGAGACAAGAAATAATTCCAATGAAGGTTTTTGAGTCAGGACAGAGATCTATGTGGCAATCCGGGTGAGGTTTATTTTACAGCGAATGAAGACAAATCTTTATCTTATCACTTTAATACACTACAGCTTTACGGTTATCAATAAACAAGGGATGTGAACAAAATAGTGCACTTGTTTGTCCTCACCTGCCGATGAAAGTAAAGACTGCTTTCAGATACTGCTAATCTTACAATGTCATGCCTTTGGAAGCATGCGAGCCCGCAAAGATACAAAAACACAGACAATTTAGCCAGGGGCGTTTTCTCCGAAGAGCCAAATTAGGCAAGGTCTCTTTACAAAAATCTAGACTAATTAAATAGGTAATGCTAACCCACTTGAACGTCACCACTGTAGGTCCTGTCTGAATTTAAATGAACAACCACCAGGCAACAGCAGTGGCAAAAACGTTCATATATTGGTGTAGTTATTATTTCTAAAAAAAAGCGATTTATGTTTAAAATGCGTGAACTTGATGGGATACTATATAAATATCTATATATTTATATATATTTGTTAAAAATGTAACTAAATGATGTTTCATATTCCTTTAACCCAGAAACTGTGTAAACATTAATAGAGCGGAAAGGTGAATTTACATTGGACTAGCAAACCTTAAACCCAATGAGGAGATTTTGCATTCTCGCTCAGAAGTGCCACTGATTTCTGTATTTGTGCACAGAGATATAATACAGCACGTAACCTTTTGCATCTCAAAGTCAGAGAACGTTCACTCCCCTCTCTCATGCCTTCTCATGCACCAGGGAGTTATTTATTACAGATTGCCACCTGTCATTATACATCTTTATTAAAGTGAAAGGATAAAAATCCTTTAAAAAAATCTCTGTACTTCTCTGTCATGGTAGGTATGTCAAACTCCCTGACATGGTTTTAAGAGCCTGGCCTATTTTACTCCACTCTGGCTTCTCGGTACATTTCATTTTCTCCACGTTATTTCACAGAACTGAAAGAGACCCAAATAGAATAGCTTTCATCCCCTGCTCCTCTTTTCAATTATCCTCCCTCAAGCCAGCCGAACGAGCTCCACAGCTTATGTAATAACCAGACTGAGGAAGGCAAAGGCAGAGGGTGAAACAAAAAAAGAGAGAGAAACTGGCAAAAGGGAACAATGGTCAAAAAATATTGAGCATGACCTGCAATGAGGGCTTCTTGAGAGAAATATTGTACGTGAGTGGCCTCTCTATCTTTAACACACACACTCCCAGCTGACGCCACACATCAGAAGTGCGGCCGTCCAGAGTTTTCAGGACCTGTGTAATTGAACTGGTGAGTCAGCCACCCAGAGGCTGCGGGCACAGCCCTCCAGTGGCCCCTAAAACAGAGCCCCCAGTACAGCTAACGGGTCAGGGAAGTGAAGATATTTGCAACCCCTCTTATACGAACACATCCTAGCTGAGAAAACAGGGACTATCCACTGAAACAGAACAGTTAGTTTTATTTTGGATATTACAGCCAAATCTGGTGTAATAAAAAGAGACAAATCATAAAACTGTAAGATTCACAAGCAGTTTGAAAATATGATACTTTGGCATCATAGGTTTAAATTTAGGCTAGCACGATTTTAAACTGGAGCTGGATGAGTGGAGCCCTGCCCGTGCAGATATAGGACAATATCATCTCAGGAGACAGGGAAGGGTTATGCTAGGAAGCGTAGAACAAAAAGAAGAAACTCCAGCGGGCACACCGAGCATGAACTTGGTTAAAAATAAACGACAATGTACTCAACTGAAATAGTGGATCAAACAGGGTGGACAGCATGCAGGAGACAAATGTGACCCGACTTCAGTGCAGCCAGTAAGGAGGTCCTGTGCCCCACTGAGGCCCAATTACTGACTATGAAGCAGCAATCCATATTGGGTGCTTCAGAAACAAATTTGTGGACCTCCACACAACAGCATCCTGGGGACACTGATTTATATAGCCTATGGAGATAGTATTTGATTTATAAGAAGGTAGGAGCACATACTGTAAGAAATACTGTTATCAGGCTACATGCTAATATCAGGAGGTCCTTTATATCATTTTTAGCAAACAACAAGGGTAAATGACATCTGTCCAACAGATACTGGTGGCAGAAGGATGGTCAAATGTTTAGATTAGTGATGCAAGATGGCATATTTTCAAAAACAACTAGTCGGTGGTTTTGCAAGGCAAACTGTATAATATGTGAAGCACAAAATGCTTTTAGCAAACATATTAAAGCACTGCCGCTAAAATGAACAACACTACAATTAAAAATTATAAAAATATTAATTGGTTGTTTGACGACTAGTTGACTGTCGTAATCCATGCCAAGTCTAGATCTATATAAATGTTTTTTTTCACCAACTTGTCACCAGCAATGTGTTAAAATTTGCTGAATGGGCCTAGGAAAGGTCTCTGAGGTACAACCACAGGAAGGAAGGAGACAGCGCCTTCCTATTTCTATGTTTCCACTGTACTACTCTACTGTATTCTGACAGATACAGCTAAAAAAGACTTTTTGGCAAACCTTGACCTGTAAATAAAAAGCAACACAGACAAAATGACAAAACCATCACTTTGTACATGACACACCCAATAAGGTGAAAACAAGAGTGCCAGAGGGAACCGTCTTCCACCTCTAAGCACATCTCTGTTGATTGCCAACCGCATTCTGCATAATTACTCTCTTTTTAATAAATGAAATGTTATTTCCACTATCTCACTATTATGGGACTTACTGTAATTTCTGAATAGGCAAAGTTTGTGGCTGGGAAAGTGAGTGAAGGATGTAAGTACTTCTCAATACCAGTACAATGGCTAAGCTACACTTTTTCATAATTGTCAGTGCTGAGGTATTTATTCCATCTTTTAATTTACGAAGAATATTTAATAGGTTAATTTTCCAACTCTGGATAAAGACTGTGACAGTTAAAGAATAAACCACATAAAAGCAGTCACTGAATGAGCAGGGATTAAACTGCCAAAATAGTACCATGTTATTTTAACTTTGAGTAGTAAATAAATACTATTGTACTTTAACCCAACAATAATAAAAATGCGTAATACAAAAGCCCTATTCAAATGGTTAAACGCAGACTAATAAACACAAAATTCAAGTGAAGATTTTATAGTTACTGAACCATCAGGCAAACAGGCCAACTCTGCAGCTCTCACTGTAGTAGTCATTGCCCATTAAATAAACCAACATAACTCATCTCTGCTTCAGTAAAATAAATAAATAAAACTCATTATCAACAAAATCAAACATCAGCAAAGGCGTTTATGTCCTTCTCTTTAAGGTGGCTTTGTTATTTTAATTATTTACAATGTCTTCTGGGAGCAGTGCTGACTCAGAATGAGGGATCATTGTAATTGTAATGGCTCTTCCTTAAGCAAAATGCCAACACAGGGGAACAGCCCACTTGGGACAGATGGAGGTGAGTCTTTAGTGCTTAAATGCAGCAGCGACATATTTAGAGCTCCACTGCAGTGGATCCCAAGACTATCGTTGCGACACCCCTCTACAGACACAAGCACAACTGCAACAAAAATGCAAATAATATACAATCATTTGGTATTCATCTGTATGATTATATAAAATACGCTATGAACAATGGAATGTTAAGATTCTAAATTCTGATTGGATAAGCCACATTCACAGTCACTTAAAATAATATACGATATACGCACACCTGTGACTTTACATCATTTCAGTTCTATATTAATGTGCCAAATGGCTGCATTCCCTTACAATTGTAAACTGTATACCAACTGCCTACTGAACCAAATTACTTGGCAGAGAAATATATATATATATTTTAATTATTATTATGAGTATTATAAAATTAAACAATTCACTCACTGTTGGTGTTTTTATCATATTGTTATGCTGCCATTTTAATAAAAGCAAATAGCCACTTGTGCCTAAGAAAACCTTTTACTCATAGTAAAACCACTGTAATGCACAGCCTCTCATGCATTTTTGCTTTCATAACACAGTTACATCAGAACTGTTGTGTTGATGTAGGATGCTGTTAAGGTCCTATGTGGTACAGCCTGCTTCTAGGGCCTTCCACAGGGAAAGGGGGCCCATCCATTAAAGAAATTTGTCCTGGGCCCCATAAATTTTAGCAATGGCTCTCACTGTATGCATAAAAGGAAACAATTGCTAGTATCAATGTGCATAAAGCACAATATCAAAATATCCAAAGAAAATAACAAATAACAGCAACTGCAGGTCTCCAACTACCATTAAAATTACAATAACTATTAAGAAAAAACAAAGAGTTACTGTATCTTTATTGTATCACCTTTGTTTTGTCATTGAGTGTGTACAGATTAATTTGGGAGCAGGACAGTGATGAAGAGGCTGACTGGAAAGAGAAAGGAGGGGCCATTACTTCATACCATTGCCCCTCTGCCTGTACGAGGCAAAGCTGGCTCTTAGTCAGGATCTTCCAGGACGGATGCAGTAATAGCATTTCCAAAAGCAAATAAAAGAGGAGACCCATCCATCTATCCACTCTCTCCCTCCCGCCCTTTCTCTCGTGTAATCGCATTAGACGAGGGGCTTTTACCACCACCTGCTCAATGCAATAAAGCAGACATCATTGGTCTCTGCACTCCATCTCCCTTTAGTCGCTTTGCTCAAGTTCACATTGAGCAGACATGAAACGCACACACAATCACACACAAACAAAATTATCTGACTTTTTAAAGACACACACACAAAACAGCTTACTGTTACCGCTTTATTGCTATACTACAACTAACCACAACACAACCCAACAGTACAAAACAGCATTACATTGGTCACACAAAAAAAAAAGCGTAATGTTTGTCCTCACATTGTGTAACAAATTATTTTTACTAGGAATAGCTGATGCCGGTTTACTACGTTATTAAAAACATGAAAACACAACAGACAAACTCAACAACAAAAAAACAACAAAATTGTATTTTTAAAAAGACAAAGTTGTGTCCCCCGTTTTTGCAACTATCCTATTATTTCTCACATGCCAAATGTATTTTCTACATAAAAGAAATGAACTATTCTAAACAACTGAAGACTGAAAAGTGGATTTGTAAAGAAATAAAGTTCTTATTTTGGATAATTCTAGAATGGGTTTTTTTGTCACTTTTTAGATTTACTACATTGAGCAAGACTTGACTAATTAAACTGTCAACCCTGTTACCTTCCTGAAGACGTAATTTTATGACAACACACATTCATGTTTATTAAGTTAGCTTTAGATGGCACAATGCAATTCTAAACACTTATATACATTCTATTAGACAAATATAAAGAATATAGATATAAACAGATATAAAGAAACTGGGTTCATTTATATGTTCATTTCTTATGGGGCAGTTATTATGCTTACTCACCTCAACCTGAGGGCTGTTGAAAAGCTGACTAGGCCAAAAATTGGGGCAAAGGTTGGCTAACCAATGAAAAGTGCTCACACAACGACCCAATCTGTTCAGTGTGGACCAGCTGTTCTCAGAACAGCCTGTGACACAGCTCCGCTCCTGCATGCCCATGGTGCGACCCACTCCACCAGAAAGACACCATTGTAGGCCACAACATGAAAAATCACCCTTTGCTTAACGACAAAGCAGAGCTGCCATTGAGAAGAACGCCAGAATCTTGTACTTCAGCCAAAAGTGCCTCTCTCACAGAGCGCCATTGAAAAGTATATACAGGAACAACCTGGTGACCATATGCTTGTGCCATGCAGACAGACATTCTAAGACGTTAACTCCCACAATGAAGTGCGGCAGGAAACTGCAAACCCATACTGACCCTATCTTGGTAACCTGTGTGCTACAGCCAAAGTCTCCTGGAAGGTGTTGATGAAGTTCTTTTTCTGCCAATAAAGCTGACGTCTATTTGCATGATGGTCTGTAGGGGAAGGAACTTCAAGGTGAATTTATTTCAAGCAGTTTCATCTTAAGATCAATAAACATTAGAAACACATTTGTATGTGTCCTTGTGCTCAATGAGGACTTAAAAATTTAAATTGGAAACATTTTTATTGAACATAAAGCAACGTTTGCAGCTAAAACACCTCTGTTTCCAGTCTAAGCCAAATACCAGGGCCCCTTTTTAAGGGTTATTTAAGGCAAAAATTTTGGGTAAAATATCCCTTTGAAAACAAATTAGAAAAACAATGATAAAATCGCTCACAGTTTCTGTTCATTTTCTCAGCAACAGGAATTTGGAATATTCAGGAGCAGATTGATCTATGGCTATTAGATGTAAATGACTTCTCTTAATCACGAGATTGTTCAGTACGCAGTGCGTTCCAATACCTGTCAGTGCTGATTCATCACGCTGCTATTAGTAATCCAGATGACAAATGTAAGTCTCAGGTGAGCTGTAGGTGAGCGGTGATAAATCTTTGTGTAATATAATTAAGTTTCTCCTGCATGGTTCTCAATTATGTAAAGAAGATGCTCAAGGAGATGATAAGATCATGCTGACATCATAAGTCACAGCTGCAAAAATGTGTTTTAAAATACGGAGCTGATACAACGAAGGTCAAGAGTAAAGTGCTGTGTAAATGTACACCAGTGGACGGTGAAACTTCAGATAGACACATTTAAGGAAGTAATAATGCATAAGGTGTATTTAGACTCTTGTCATGTTTATTTCTGTCCTGAGTGCACATCTGTTACAGATAATGCAGCGTCAAAACTCTTTCGACTGATACAGACAACATAACAGCTGCTACAAACACACACACACACACACACACACACACACACAGTGAATGCACAAACTATACAAAATATCAGCCTGCCTTCCCTGAGAAGGATAAATGTAAGGCTGCCTCAGAATTTGGTCAAAATGACATACATACATTTCATTATTTGCACTGATAACCACTCCATGGTGCCTTTAAATTCTGTCCCTGTAGGCAGTTTACTAGGTTTTTAAACTGAACAAACATCATCTTAGTCTCTAAATCTTATCACCTGCAGTCACAAGGTAGCAATTATTGTCTGTCTGCCATCATATCAACCATATAACACAAGTATCAGCAGTTCCACTCTGTAATATTTACTGTCCATTCTTTCATTTTTTTTCAATGCCCTGGAGCGTGATTGTAAAGCAGGCAACTGTCAGTCTCTCTTATAGGTACCCGACCTAATCCACAATGACAACACACAATTCAAACTCCTCCAGACACACATGAGCCAATAGAGTCCTGTGACAGTCCAGTTTGTGAGACTCAAATATAAGACCAGATATGACTCAGACCGGAGTATCTGAATTGAAAAAAAAAGACGGACGGTTACGACGGTTACGGATAATATATTACCCATTTAATACTTGATTGAACAAAACTTTTTTGTTGTCAACTGTATTGCACAGTAAACTGTATTATTTTTTAACATTTAAAAATGTACAGTTATTTTAAAGAAATTTGAAGTTTAACAGCTGTTCAAAATTATTAATTTTAATGTTTAAGCAGGATTTTTCTTTTTTATTTATTCATTAACTGTTCAGTCTTAAGCTTTGAAATGTTGATTTTAAACGTCTTGACCTGTCAATTATGTTTAATATTTAATTACTTAATTAAAAACATTTCAATATAATAAACCAAATACACCAAAGAATAATTACGAATGCACAACATCAGTGAAAGAGCTTTACATTTATTTCAGAAATGACAAAAAACATTGAAACGAGTTTGTGTACATGCATAAAAAAAACGTTTCAGCCTAAATTGCAGAATTCTTGGATTACATCAGATTGTCTTCTCAAAGACAAACCAGACAATCACTTTTTTCTGTTTTCTTCTCCCCTCCAGACATAAAATTAAATTCAAATGCTCTTCTTCTCTCACATGACCTGAGAGTAGAGAAGGAAAGTACAAATAAAAAACAGAGCAAGATAAAGAGAGCAATAAATCAATAGAGTTGCTGTTTTTAGAAGACCATTAGCGATGCTCTAGATATCTTCCACTACACTGGTGCTGGTTTAAATAAGAACCAGACCAGGGACAGATTGGCAGATATTCTCCTCCATGAAAACTTCATTTTGGGCCAACAGAAGGAGAAGCACTAGGGTCAGACTCCCCCACGGTGTGCCACGTTCAATCACCATTTCAAAGAAATGATCTTCTAACATCACAGAAAACGAGAGCAGGAGAAATCTGTATGGCCTTATACAGTTCAATTTTAACAACGATGACCAGTGACATTTCCGTATTCGATTTATCCGATGGCTACAGTGACCTAATGGAGACATTTTATCCAGGACGGGGACCTTGTCCCTCCCACAGATAGCCTTTAGCCCCACCCACACTGTCTCCAGGACAAGACCAACCCACTAAATCACATAAACCCGAAAATCAATATGCTCAGTCAATTATACAGACGCAGCCTTGAGAAAGCACTGGCTGGATGACCCATCACTCTGACAGTCAAAGCATATAGCACTTACTGGATTACCTACATATGGCAAGTTCCATTAATAGCACCATCAATACTTAATCATGGCCATCTTTGTCCACTACAGAAACATGTCAACGGCATTAAAACCTTTCAGCTTCGCAAACTCATGTAGTTCCACCCATCTGGTTGTGTTTTTAATATGCTTTAGGTGTGTGCAAATTCATCAGTCAACTTCATTGCCAAGTATTTTCCCCTTAAAATTGCAGTTAACCAAAGACAGCTTCAAAAACACTGTTTTTAACATCACAAACATGTTGTAACCAATCACGTCAACTAATGGATTAAGTGAATCAGGTAGTCTGAGTATATTTATTGACCTGCTTTAAGTCACTAATAAATGATTTCACAGGAAAAAATCATTTAAATGTAATTTTTATGACTACAAGGGGATCTTAATAAATTCACATCATACCAAAATTTCAAAACTCTGAAAGAAAAGTTAGGAACTATAGTTTGGAGCATGAGGAACAGTTACAGTGATGCTTTCCTCAGGAAACCACAAAAGTCATTAATCAGGCCTTCGTCTGCAATTGTGATACCTTCCTTTATTGCTACGGTGTGTAATGGATTGCCATGGCGACCCAACAGCTACCACTGAGATTGTCCAGAGGGGCTTATTAGAGCACTAGAGACTATCAACTACACAGTGACCAGGAGCAGAGGACATCTATTGACTGATAAGGTCTAGTGTAAACAGTGTAGGACAATTGGACACACACAGGCCTGTGACAAAGGTGGGGTTGTATTGACTGTACTGTTGAAAACCTGTGAGAATGTGACTTTTAAGTTTCACCTGCTTTCCTAAAATATTTTCATTTTGAACATAATATCTGTTCAAGGTGCATCTATGTAACACACAGCTCATTTAAGAAAGTAAGTAAATATAAAAATAATAAACAAATAAACATGAGCGACTGAACAGTGGAGCTGTTTTGATATTTGTGTTGCCTTTCACAGACAAACATTCACAGACAAACATTCACAGACAAACAAACAGCCACGGTGCCAATTGTTCTGTATTTAACACATTTTCACCAAGCAGGTTGTCATTTCAGCACTGTGGCAGTATACAGGTCCCTTCGAGGAGATAAAGAGTGTGTTTATTTTAGAGAGAGAGAGCGTGAGACATTGAGAATTGTAAACAGACCACAGGTGCACTCTTGTAAACTGAGACCTCTTAGACACTGGAGACAGGACACTGGAATGTAAACTTTTAACTTCAGTTGAAAACGTTGTTCCGTTTTCCTGGGAGCCTAAACTTAACAGCCGGATTCTCAAGACACAACACGTAAAAAGGCACGCAGAATAAATGCCGTGTGCAAATTGGTGTGAGGAGGAAAACAGTGCAGAGATGTCATACCCAGGTAATCATTTGATTTATGAAGAGGATAAATGAATCTGTGTATAATCTAATCAGCCTACCAAGTCTTTACTTAATGATGTGCTGTCAACTTAAAATGTGATGTTAAAAGTTAAAAGTCTGAAATGTGATATATCCTCAACAAAATAATCCTATAATTTCAAAACAGACAAACAGCATTGATTGCTCCTCATGACTGAACAAAGGTCCCACATTAAAGATCTGTGTGTGATGTGCATTAGGATTAAAGTGGATGATGGTGTATTGATCTGTGAGAGCCCTGCAGAGACCGTCAGATCCCCAAACATAAACTGTAATGGGGTGGTCAAGCTAAGGCAAATACCCACATGTCTTCACAAGATTCCACCGATCTGTTATACCACTAACAGCACAGCATTAGCAGAAAACCTAGTTTTAGTTGTAACAGTTTTAGCAAGTAACAAACTAAAGGGGGCAATGGAAACAACTTTTTTAGATGTTGGGCTGTTTGTGCCGTTTTAGTAAGAAGATATTTTTTCCACTATTTTTTCCAATAGTGATACACCATTACAAGCAGTGTTACGCCACATTGAAGAGCCCTTTGTTGGGCTCTGTTGGGTCATTTTACCTTATCTGTTTGTTAAGATGGTTTATTTCGATTGACCAGTTTAAAGAAAAAGATTCACTGCTGACTATGTCTACACTGACTGTCAACACAGTGTTCCTAAAATTCACTAAGCAAATACTGTTCAGTAAAATCAAAATTCAGTTAATATGGTTTATCAATTTAGTTTTATTAGTATTTAGCATATATGTAATAAGTCTTCTGTCACCCTACTTAAGAACACCACTGTTTTAACGCCAACTTTTGAGTAAGTTTTGCTCTGATTTATCAAATAAACTGTAAAATCTGACAATTATTAAAAGTTATAGCATTAAAAAGATACTGGCGTCTAAAACAGGTTGAATTTAATTAGTTCATTTTTAATTAGTTCATTTAGTTCAAGTAACTAGTAGTGTATCTATGTTTTTAACTGTGTAGTTTGGCTATTTTATAAATAGCATGTAGACAATAATTGTATTTGTTTTCCACTTCACTCAGTTGTGCCCTTAAAACAGTAAAAATAAAAAAGGCTTCTAATCTTCCAACAGTAATTTTTGAACCATGCTCTTACAGCATTTACAGCAGACCTGAATGGCTCTTGTGAGACACTCACTGTACTGAAAACCTCAAAGCAAAATTAATTTCCAAAATTAGACAAAGAGGAAACATAATTAGCCAGATAATTTGGCTGGAAAGCATCTCTGAAATTGACAAAAGCCCCCGCCTCTCATCCCATATCCGTTCTTTTGTTGTGCTAATCCAACACAGTAAAATGGATGACTTGATTTTGATAAGGGCAGCTGACTGCAGCCAGCAGATCTCAGGTCAGTCTGCAGCTGACAGTAAACATTCACCTATTTTATTGCTGCAGAAGAGTAAGAAAGAAGAAGGAAATGAGGAACGGAGAAAAGACAGAAAGGCAGGAAAGTTTAAAAAAGAAAGAGTTTATGTTCTCAAAAAGGTCTGGAAGCTGTATCTCACTCTACCATCAACATGACAGATATTAATAGAGTCATTAACCTAACAAAATCCACACTCACACACACTTACTCACTAACTCTGACAGTCTACGACTACTCAAGGGTGAAAGATGGCTATTGGTTCTGCCAGGCTATCCATTATTTCAGGTGTTGGGGAAAGATTTGGTTGTAGGTTCACATTGATGCCCATTGGATCAAGCAGGTAATTACTTCCATTTCCTCCAACTGTGTATATGTTGTAATGGGTACTGTCACAGAGAAGTGTTGATAACCTTCTATGAGGTTCATACATAATACATTATAAATGGTATTCTTAATGGCATTATAAATGTATTCATAATGTCTATTAATACAAATTGCAATCCATTATATCATTTTATAAATAATTATAACCACAGTAAATACATCATGTTACTTACCCACTCATGGGTGAAGTGTATATTGCATTCTCTCTATTCTCTCTGTATCTATCTATCTATCTATCTATCTATCTATCTATCTATCTATCTATCTATCTATCTATCTATCTATCTATCTATCTATCTATCTATCTTTGATTGGGCTTTACACGTCAACACTGGCTGACCATTGGCTGACCCATAGTATAGTATCTGTTTGTCCAGCAATGGCAGATGGAGCAAACTTAGACACTGACACTGTGCCTTTAAGTGTCCATGTGTGCTCGATTGCCCATGCATGCTTTACAGGCCCTTTCTGATCGGGGTCCCTGCACAGCACGCAGAGGTGCTAACACAGTCAGCATCTTCTTGGTGCCATGCGCATTGCATTAAGGGAGTAATATATCACACAGTAAGTGGGAGGGCTGGTACTGACCTACTGCTGAACACAGTTAATACCCATCATCCACAGAAACTTATTTACGCCTACTATCAGCTTCAAGACTCATCTGCTGGTGGACTGCGAAAGCAAAACTGATGGGACGGGAGAGGATGCAGCCTCTACACACACTCCAGGAACATTCACACTTCCCCGCTCTGTGGCACATAGGAAGTGTCATTACTCCCAAATACTTTCTCAGCTAAATTAACAAAGTATTACATAAGGTTGAAAGCAGCATTCCTTCTCGTCTGTACACGTCTAATGTCCTGTTCAGTTTCCAGGCTGATGGTGAGCGTGCTTATGAGTTTTGGAATATTGTAGAACACGCAGAAGCTCGTCTAAGGGCAAAACGTGGTGCGAATCGAAACCCTTTTTTGGAAATGACGAGAAACAGGAAGCGTGAGTGAAATGAGAGTTTGTTAGTAAAGTGTGTGTGTGTGGGTTGTGGGATGGGAGAGTATGAGTAAGTGGATTTAAACAAAACCAACTTTCTGAACCAGGAACACATGCCCCTTTAGGGTAAGGGCACAAGGAAACAGTCACTGTGATCTCATTAAACCACAGAACAAATGTGATTTTATATGATTTTGTTTTTTTATTTTTTATAACTGCAGCATCATGCTTTTTCTCTATAAAACCGCTTGCATTCCTAAAATTCTTGACAATTTAGTAAACCAAAAAAGGCTCCTGCCAGATACAGCAGAGAGTGATAGATAATTACGGAGGGGAAAGAGAGGACAAAATACAGCATGAGCACCAGATCTCAACGTATCAAAAGCACTACCCACTGCACCACGGTACTAACTGAAAAGCAATATTAATCATACACTACATATTAAATCAAAGGTTTACATTAGGTTTACATCACTTTCATGGTCACAGGTGTATAAAATGAAGACCCTAGGCATGCAGACTGCTTCTACAAACATTTGTGAAAGAATGAGCTCAGTGAATTCCAGCGTGGTACTATGATATGATGCCACCTGTGCAACAAGTCCAGTCGTGAAATTTCCTTGCTACTAAATATTCCACAGTCAACTGTCAGTGGTATTGTAACAGAGTGGAATTGATTGGGAATGACAGCAACTCAGCCACAAAGTGGTAGGCCATGTAAAATGACAGAGCGGGGTCAGCGAATGCTGAGGCGCATAGTGCGCAGAGGTTGCCAACTTTCTGTAGAGTCAATCGCTACAGACCTCCAAACCTCCAAATCCCCCACCTCCTTCATGTGGCCTTCAGATTAGCTCAAGAACAGTGCATTGAGAGCTTCATGAAATGGGTTTCCATGACTGAGCAGCTGCATCAAAGCCATACACCACCAAGTGCAATGCAAAGTGTCGGATGCAGTGGCCACTGGACTCTAGAGCAGTGGAGACACATGCTTCTCTATCTGGCAATCTGATGGACGAGTCTGGGTTTGGCGGTTGCCAGGAGAACGGTACTTGTCTGACTGCATTGTGCCAACTGTGAAGTTTGGTGGAGGGGGGATTATGGTGTGGGGTTGTTTTTCAGGAGCTGGGCTTGGCCCCTTAGTTCCAGTGAAAGGAACTCTGAATGCTTCAGCATACCAAGAGATTTTGGACTATTCCATGCTCCCAACTTTGTGGGAACAGTTTGGGGATGGCCCTTTCCTGTTCCAACATGACTGCGCACCAGTGCACAAAGCAAGGTCCATAAAGACATGGATAAGCGAGTTTGGTGTGGAAGAACTTGACTGGCCTACACAAAGTCCTGACCTCAACCTGATAGAACAACTTTGGGATGAATTAGAGCGAAGACTGCGAGCCAGGCCTTCTCAGTGTCTGACCTCACAAATGTGCTTCTGGAAGAATGGTAAAAAATTCCCATAAACACACTCCTAAACCTTGTGGAAAGCCTTCCCAGAAGAGTTGAAGCTGTTATAGCTGCAAAGAGTGGGCCGACATCATATTAAACCCTATGGATTAACAATGGGATGTCACTTAAGTTCATACGCGTCTAAAGGCAGATGAGCGAATACTTTTGACAATATAGTGTAAATATACGTGCAGTGACACAAGAATTCACTCAGTTCAAACTGATGATACGTTCCCACGCATTTATCTTAAGCGTAGTGGTGAAATATTAGGGGAGTAAAGCAGAACAGCTGATTCAGCAGACACTGTGAAATCTGTAGTTCACTGTGAGAATTTTGCTGCTGAACACTGTAGGAGCCTTGAACTGAACCTGGACCAATCACAGGCCTGAGAGCAAAGCGATCATGATTCTTTAGATATCTGCTTTCTCCATTATCAATTCACCAGAGACCAACATAAATACAACCCACTAATACATACTACCTTCACTGAACTTGAAAGACCTGTCCCAATAGCTGCCTCTCCTGCTCTGTGTCTCTCACTCGGTTCATTGAGTGCGTGTGGAAAGTTTGATTAGAATTGTCACACTGAATGTTTGCGTAACACAGAAGACCTTGGGGATTGTGGGAAAGTTTCTGCGCTGCAAAACCTGTAACACACATGTACAAAAAGAAACGCACTTTTACAAGTCAGGCTCGGGCTGGCAGGTCAAAACAGCCTTGTCTTTATGCAAGCTTTGGACAAGTTCAAACACATACAGCTATCCAAGTGAAAGTGCCTGTGTTAGTTGTGTGTTTGTATGTTGGGGGGAGGGGGGAGAGAGCACGAGCAAAGGCTCACTTCATTTGTTTTGCATGTTTTGCTTTGAAGGTGTCTTTCATATAATATCAATGGAAATGCCAAAGATTCTGATAAATGTTGACATATATTGCCTTAAAATGATGCAAGTGTGTGTACATGCATAACACAACAGAGGCTTTCCAGTGAATGACAGGAAAACACATTCCACACAATCCACACACAAGAAAACCTCTCATGCAGCATGTCTAGTCCATGTCATACTTCACTCAAATGTCATAGCTAAATTATATTTTGTATA
This sequence comes from Botia almorhae, assembly GCA_036877575.1. Classification (NCBI taxonomy): domain Eukaryota; kingdom Metazoa; phylum Chordata; class Actinopteri; order Cypriniformes; family Botiidae; genus Botia; species Botia almorhae. The sequence goes on from JAZGTJ010000499.1 coordinate 79,809, forward strand.
TAGAAAAACCATTAAGACTGCATTGTGACATTTTTACAAACACTTAAGACACTTAAGCACTTAAGACATGATGACACTATCTGTTGTTCACAAAGAAACATTTTTCAGGATGATTTTCATAATTGTATTACAGTAATGAGAATAATCCCTGATAATAAAGAGAATTACAAACAAATTAAAAAGTAAAACATCCTGACACATTACAGTTATTAAAATGAAGGGGCAGCAAAATTGTAATGAAAAAATACCACAATGCAAAAAAGCATATTTTTAAAAATCATGTTTTTTGATCATGCATCTGTCTGTACAAGCAAGATACATTCATCTCAACAAAATGACACTCTTCAATATGTGGCTAAACGTCACATGAACATAAATTTGAAATTCATGCTACAAGCCAATAAAATGGCAGTTTTATCCTCCCTTCTGTTTAATAATCTTAGAAGCATGTCCAAGATATGTTTATTTATTAATTTAGTTTTCCCTACATGTTCAGTGACAGGACAGATGGCTCTGATAAAAAGATAAACGGATGAAAAGAGGAAAAGGAAGGGAAAACAGGAAGGAGCAGGAGTCCAAATAAAAACGCTCCAGCTGTCCAGCACTGAGGTAATAGTGTGCTGTAAAACATCACTTTGGGAAATTAAGCACTGAGCTGATTTACGAGTCGTCAGTTCCTCTGGTTCCGGTCAAAAAAGTTGGAAAAGTATGAACAAGTCTTTTCAGTTCAACCCAAAAGTCGAACAAACAGAATGACCATGATTCCAGTGTTTGTGGCAGAGTTGGACTGAGTGAAAGATTAAATGGTGAAGTCATCTCTTCAAACAAAGAATTAGACAGAAGCTGACACAGAGACATTGTCTAAAATAGTGCAGGTTCATTCTGGCTAAGTTTATTTGCATACCAATGCCTTGTCTCTACTTTTGCACAGATTTTACCATTGCACCACCAAGTATTCAACTCCAGCTCAAGCAGTTACCCTTAAAAAGGCATCAGTGAGTTAATACCATGTGAACACCTCATTTTAAATTTCAGGGCTCTCGCTAAGTGGACAACATAAAGTTTTTGGTCGCACAAAAGAAAGAATGAAATCGGGCCACGGCACCAGAACGGAACCTGTCTATCACCATGGATCCACACGTAGTAGACAATTGTCTAAAACAGCATATTTTACAGCATACAGATGCTACAGACAGTGGCTACTGACACAGGGGTTTAACCTTGCATGTAGCCACTGTGTAGCTTTGTCTTGTTGAGAGATGTGAAGTGTTTTAGGAAAAGCTGTTAAGACTGCATTAAAGTTTAATATTCACAGTAGAGCGATCGTGGGTCGAAGGGTCAGGCAAGATAAAGGCCAGAGAAAAATGGGTCGAGGCAGAATAAATATGAGAGAAACTGAGAAAAGGGTTTGTAATTAAAAAAAAATAGTAGAAAATAACCTCATAATAGTGTTCAGATTACAATGCAAGTCAGAATTCACTAATAATTTTCCATACCATATTTCTCATTTCTCATTGGAGCTTGGGCATAATCATACTTGCCATGTTGATATGATCCATATCCAATCCATGTCCAATTCAGATCCATGAATAAGATTTGAGACAACAAAGGGCAAGATTTTTTCATGTAATTGTATGGACTACTTATAGGGAGCATTATATCTCCCACAGTCACTGTATGTGTTCACTGTATAGAAGACATCTGCCTGTTGGCTAAGTGCTACACTTGTGGTCCACAAAAAAGTCAATATGAGAATTTAAATTTTTACTTAGAGGAATTTGAGCCCTACGAAAGGCCGGATTTAGACATCTGAGAAACAGCTTTAATCCAGCATCTCTTTTGTCTGTCTGCCAGGTAATTTAATTAGTTCATCTCTTCTACCACCAGTGAATCAATAGCAGTTTGCCTCTCCATTGTTTTAGCTATACCAAGTCAGAAAATATAACAACCTTCTCCTCAAAGCCCATTACAATAGACAGACAGCTCAGAATTATAATTACCTACAGCATATGAGTTACCATACACTATGTGTGATTGTGACGTGGCCTATGTGTATGTTTGTGCACATTGACATATGCAGATTGTTTACATTGCTCTCAGGTTATACTGTATTCACTGGACTCAGGACAGCTCACATATGGCTGCTGTCTTCATTCAGACAGGTTAGAGTGTCTTCTTGTGCACTGGTCCGCTCACGCAAAGCTAATTGCTGCCATAGGCCCATGAATTTCATCTAAACAAAGCACTTAGCAGCTGTTTCACACCACAGAAAGGAAGCCAAAGCAATCTGCAGGATCTAATTGATTGTTATTTTTCTGTTTAGTGCCCTAAACAGAAAACGGAATACAAAAAGAGGAAATTAGACAACACACTTTTGGGTTTTCAGCGGGTGGAGTAAAATTCACATCTAAGCCATTTTTAACAGCAAGAGCGTGACTGCAGATGAAATATTAAGCGTAAATTGAGCAAGATCCCAGGGGCCTCGTGTACACACATTTAAACAGGCCCAGATGCATCATGGTTCATTATATTCTTCCAAAATTCACTGCAGATTTCATAATCATCAACCTGCAAAATGCAAGATAAGGTGGTTGCCCAGACTACAACAAGAATAAAGTTATTGTCATACCAGCCATCATCTTCTGGGCTTCATATGGCTCCATGTAGCCATCGTTCTCTGTAGGCTTTTCTGTGACTGTCTGGGTGCTGCCCGCCTGGTCCGCTGCATCAAAAGGATCTGCATAGTCCTCTAGGATGGTGAGCTGAGGAATAAAAAAAGGAAATCATAAGATTTAAATACAGAATTTTCCCACTCTTCCACTCTCTGAACAAACAAAGCCAAGGCCGAAGCTACAGCCACTAAGCGATGTACTTATAAATTCATATACAAATATTCCTTGAAACCAAAGTATTTTGTAGCCAAACTTCTAACCAAAGGCATAAAGTCTGGTCCACCTTTGCATCCCATTTTGGCAAATAACCACACACTTACCAGCATTCAGTACAGTGACCAGCTACAGTTTTTGTTACTACCTTTCAGTAGTGACAAAATAAAATACACAGTTCTGCCACTGAATTGTGGGGAAAAAAAAATGTGGGCGGTCTGGAGGGTGTCGTCTGAGGCTAAAACTTCTTAAAGACAGACAAAGAGAACAAACAGAACAGAGGTTTAAACTGTTCCTTTCCACTCGCACAACATTGCACAAACACAGGCTTTAGCATGCAGACACGTTTAATTGCAGGCCTGTTGTTCTCCTATTTCAAAACACTATTTCACACACATGAAGGTAATTAGATGCACATAACCATTCTGTTCTGACATTCAGTCACAACCCCTGGACTGTCTTTCATACCAGAATTTTCCCCTCTGACATCACAAGGCTGTAATCAACTTTTCAGTGCTTTAAAATATATCACAAATTTCTAGGTAGGAGGTGACAAAACAAAAGGCTCATGTATAAGGAAGTGCAGAGTTGGAATACCAGCCATCTTACAGAGCGTAAAATACCAAAAAGAAAAAGATCTCGGGACACGTGATGCCAATACACTCAATTATACACTGTATTCTGCTACGCTAATGGCAAGTCATGTTCAAGAAACTCTGATATGATATCACTTTATAAAGTTGTTCATTATTCATATAAAATGAATAATTCAATTTGCTGTAATAGCAACACTATCTAGGTTCGGAAATTAAACCTGATGGTAATTTTCCCCCGAAAGAGTTCGATGTGATGGTGCCATCTGCTGCGCTGGTCCCTGACAGAGGTTTGGACTCTGAATTTGGACAATGCATCATATTCCTCTGAGGTTGAACAGTATGAGGCAGTTTGGACTTAAACAAAAAGAGGCAGAAGCCAAATCACACATCGATTTACTCTGTTTGCAAGCTACACACACAAACACAAATTCCATTAATTACAGACATTTTACATTCTTTGTAGAAGGCGTCTTACGAAGATGGATGTCTCGATTTGTTCTATATAGTTTGTGGTCAAGAATGTTACCATAATTGGAGAACTACAAATAGATCTCGGCATACACAGAAGAAATGTCAATATCCCAGTCAGAATAAAGTCCCTTTTTTTTTGTTTTTTTTTTGTCTAGTTGACAGTCCATTAAAAACAGCTGCCTAACTAATCGCATAGCTCATACTTCTTTACCAAACATTAGTTCAGTTACCTATTAAAAACAATTTATTCCCAATAGATTTATGTAATGTCTGACCTACGTCAGAATCGTTTTAAAGCTTTTGAAAAAGCTTGTTCATTCCATTGTTATTGGATAACAATATTTTGGATAAGTGTTTGGACAATGGGTCAGTGCAGAGTCTGTCTCTCTTAAAGGAACAGTATACTCATAAATGAAACTGGTGTAATCATTTACTGTACTCATCCAAATCCAAACCAAACCCAAACACAGAAATGAGAGGCTGAATGTCTGGGCAGATTTCTTATCCCCTACAATGAATGATTCATGATGCAAAGCTCCAAAATGGTTAACACATCATAAGAGTACTATTTAAATAGACCAAAACTGTCATTAACTTCAATTTCCATTAATGTATCTGGCCATGATAAAAGTCGTTGTTATTTTCAATCCAACCCTTTTCCAATCAAATTAAAAACTGTGTTAAAAGTAGCTTGCATCAGTTAAAAACAGAATCTCTGAACTAAAACATTTTGTTTATCAAAGTTCTAAACACTGCTATACATGCGTTTACATCTTCTTGCCCTGACTATTATAATTCTGCTATATCTCTTAGCACCATCTGTTCTGCAACTAGCAACTCATCCAGAATGTTGCTGCCAGGCTTCAGACAGGCACTAAGAACAGGGATAATGGTTTATCAGTCTTGGCATTTCCCCACTGGCTTTCCGTCCTCTACAGAAGGTGCTACTGTTTGTTTTGAAGGCTTATCACGGCTTAGTGCCACAATGGTCTTTTATGGCCAATCACACCTCAAGGCCTCTCAGATCTTTCAGTCAAATGTTTGGTGTGTCTGTCTCTCAGGGTGGCCGTGCTCCTTCTGCTTCTGCTCCCAAAGTCTGGAAAAATCTCCCACTATACACCATATCTTCTCCCGCAGTTGAGACATTAGCATATGGATGGCTTTAAAGCCAACAGACAAACTAAAAGCCACAAAACTACACTTTCGATTTCATTAGGTCTAAACTGTTTTAGTCCCATCCCAAACTTACACCATTGGGCGAGCCAATTGACCTGTGTCAGGTCACTCAGACTAACAAGGCAAAATGTTATAAAGTCCATAAAGCCACACTTCTTCAGAACACCTTTTCGGACACCAACCTACAAATGTCTTACTCAGTTGTGCCTGGAAATTAAACTAGGAGAGATGGAAGTATTTAAACAGATTGTAAACTATATTTTTTAAAGTTTGTTCTAAGATCAAAAAGGGGGCTAAAGCAGAGCAGAACCAGAGAGGCCTTTCTCATCATCATCTCTCTCTCTCTCTCTCTCTCTCTCTCTCTATCTCTCACTGTGTAATTACAGGCTATTCATCTGTGTGCTGTGGGATTGGGAAAGAGGATGATATGCAACATAAACGCACACAGTTTATTTTCCTACCGCAGAAAAGGTTCTTGAAAAACATCACCGTTAATCAAAAACTTTGTTAATGACAATGACAGATTGACTACAATTCTTGCAGAATTGCTGAAATCAGATTTGACAATTTTCTTTCTTTATGAAGGCTGCCATATTCACTCCCTTCATCATGTCCGGTGTTTACAAAAGTGAAAACAAACCACACAAAGTTCTGACTGTAGCTAAAACCAGAAACATCGCAGCAGCGTCAGACCTACCATCACAAACTATGTTCAAAATACCAAATTACATTACATTAAGCAGTATATAGTATGTATTCTCCACAAGACATGCACATTTCTGCTATGCATGGAACACCCAGGATTGCCAAAACGTGCATTATCCAACAGTGTGAGCACAATACTGCATCCCAGAATGCAATGTATCTCTCTCTTTCTTTACTCATTATTTAATTGGACTTCCAAACCTAACCACTGCGTCCCAATTTGCATACTATCTGTCCTAAATACAATAGTATTCAAAATTAGAACAATGTCCCAAATCATAGCATGTTCAAATGAGTATCTATTTCCAGTGAAAATTCGAAGTGAAGATCCATAAACACTCCAAGGCTGATATTAATCACAACACAATGCAAAAGGAGCTTGGTTAGGCTACACTGAATTAAATATGTAAGTGATCCTTCATTGAATTAAATTAAATAATACAGTAAAACTTACATAGAAAATAATGAATAAAGAAAAGCTGAAAGGAGTTTTATGTATTATGATGTGTGTGATAGTAACATAGTGACATAGTTAACCACAATGTATCTCCAGGCCACATCAGTTATGTCCCTGTACATACTCGTGTTACACTCATACTCTTTCACATACAAACCTTCCCATCATAAAAAGAGTACAAACGTTTAGTGCAGAGTATACGACACAGCATATAGCAAACTATTTGACATATTATTTCTAAGCAGTATATGATGAGTAGTATTCCATTTCAAACATGGCCGATATGTTTGGACTGCAGCATGTCATGTGTGGATCAACTATAATTAATAAACATGTAAAATATTATGTGCTGGGCTAAAGATTGTACTAAATGATTATGTGTTGAAAAATGTGCTCTTATCACAAAGCACAGACAAACAATCATCAAACAGGCATGAGAAGAGGGATGGGGAGGATATGTTTCTAGCCATTTTTAGGGGAAGCCACTCAAAGAACATTTTCACACTTGTTAATGTTCTGGTTTTAGCAGGACTGAAAAGCTCGAAAACATGTCAAGGTCAGCTTTGAACTGGAGTCAACAAACCAAATACACCTTTATCTGATTCTGACATACAGGCATCCAAAGCATTAATTCAACAAATTCAGCCTTGTACAAATGAACTGACTTCCAACTAAAGCAACTGTAATAAGCCTAGATTGAGAGTGGGTGAGTGAGTCAGTGAGTGAGTCAGTGAGAGAGTCAGTGAGAGAGTGAGTGAGTGAGTGAGTGAGAGACTGAGTGAGAGAGTTCTTTACATGGTAATCTGTTCTAATTTATTGTACAGCTGTGATCGGCCTGCAAAGAATATAAACAATACAAAATAATTTCTTTTGCAAACATATTACTCATATACTAAGATACTTCCAGGAGCAGCATCGACATCATAACAAATGAGCTACAAAGTGATAACGACAAGTGTAAAAGGTCGACATTTTAACACAAAACGGTCTGATGAATGTGCCTGCATCTCAGCATCTCATTATAAACCTAAACGTCTGAACTCAATTACGATAAACGACTTGACTCGTTTTCTTACTTGTTTTGTTGTTGGATTTTTTTGTATTTAATTTGTCATTTTTTGGCTTTTATTATACAGGACAAATTACATCTTACTGGAAACATGCTGTGTCGTGGATCATTTTGAGACTGTGGGAGCATATTTTGTTAATGAAAATGATTACTCTTACCAGGTTACTTTATTCACTGGCCCCTGACCACCCAGCATTTTCCAAAACTTGACCCCTAAAGCTTAAAGTATTTCCCAATACATACAATACAATATTAAACACTGTGTAATTAAAAGACTCTTAGGGTTAATAAAAACCAATACAGATTATGCTGAAACAAACAAATATTGTTGCATTTTCCCACCGATCCAAAAGAATGTTTACAGTCATTTTCCTCTATTTTCCATTTCACACTAAACCATTTGTAATCAGCTATTTACCCTAACCAGAAATGAGGAGAGAATAATTAAGCAAAGTTCCTACTTGTAAAACAGAAGCCCTGCATGCCATGGGGCCTGTCTGCTAGTGAATCCACAAACAGGGCCTTGTGAAGAGGTTGGACCAGCGGGGGACTCAAACGCTGCCTGGGGACTAACCATCTGTTGCCTGGCATGTGCTGGGTGTGTCAGAAAGCCACACATGTCATGAAAGTCAGACTGAACCACAGTTCCATGCTACATATGCCCTTGAGGGGCATGTTGAGAAAAACAGCCCTAATTACCGGTCTAAGATCAGGATCTCGTAGCAATGTTTTAACCTTGGACAGAGTAAACCTTGTGTAAGATCACAAGTTTGAGTTACAGTTAAGGTTACATTTTAGGCAAACAAGGCTATGATTGTAATGTGTCTAAACCGATTCTCTGAAGTTTAAGACAAAATGGCAAAATAATTTAATGTAACAATATGCAATATTGACAGAATACTAAGATGCTAAATGTCTGCTTTACTTGAACAGTAAATGTGTAAAAAGTAATTTAGCTTTTACAAAAAGACATTTGTGTATTTGGTAGATGCTTTAAAAAACAGTAAGACTAACTTTGTTTAATGCTTGAACTTTTTAAATGATCCTATCACTGATATTGCAAGATGACATTTCGAGGGAACAGAATTCTCTTTTACTGTAACTACAATAGGGATGGGTCAGGATGGCCCCTAACTAGTTATCCAAGTTATACGATTTTTAGCTGCTATGCTTAAAAAAAAAGAATTACAGACACAACTTCTCAGAGTATGTTGTGTGCTACTGTAAGTGTAGGATTGCCAGCACGATACAAAGTACAAACCCAATGAAGAAAACTGCATCTGAGAACTGCCACTAAAAGCTTCTGTAACAGACACAGTCATCAACAACACAATTCAAGACAATTACTGTCAAACGTAAAATTGTCTGCTGTGTGCAATGCTCTACATTACTGTGGATAATCCGTAGGTGTCCATTTTTTCTGTGAGGACTATGACAGTTTTGTGCAATTAAAGGTTATAATCATTTCTAGCCTAGTTACTTATTATCTATTATATCGATCACTCACTCTTTAAATGATTAGGCTTAGTGTCACAGCTTGTGTGACTAGTCACTCAGACAACCCTATATGAATTTAAGACAACATTTTAAATACGTAAATATACATTTTGCATGTCTCTTAAATTAAATGTAGAGCAGAGAACTGGAAAAGGAAAAAACTTGAATTGTGTCATTTCCACATCACTAATGACACCAATCAGGATTGTAATCTGTTTATCTGAGTTACCTGTCAGGGCTGGTCATAACACTCACTCAGTTAATGGAGTTTGGGGCAGGACTATCTGTTGGTAGTGGAAGATGGCGGGTGTGTTTGATGCCTGTTAAAAAACAGTCATAATTCTTGCAATTCTGCATAAATGACACACTATACCTTCACAGCATCTCACACCTGCTGGAGACCTGAGGGCGAGCCTTGATCATCTAGCGAATATTGCAATGACTGAAAATGTCCTGCTACCTTCAGGAAATGCAGTCAGTGTGTGAGCTGGAAGGGTAATTATAGGATGGCATAAAAACAACTTCTGTCACGACAACCTGTTGGTCCAATCTAGTTATAGAAATATGAAATTATATATTGAACTGTAGCTGTAATGGCTCATTACAAAGCATAAAAAACAAACAAATCTCTATTAAGGGAAAATGACTTCAGAAAGCAATTAACATTAGAAGAGAATGCAGGGTAATTAAAAGGAAATGTGCACCTAAACTGAAATCACAATACAGAAATACACCAAAAACAGACAGCTGCTTTTTTCTTGCGTTTCACCTCATTCATGCCATAAGCGTTTGGCCAGCACTGGTCCATTTTTACTAGACTAAAATTTCGCTGAAGAAGCATTATGGGATAATATCCTTTTAAAGTCATAAATTTTACTTGAATCCACAAACTGTGATTCTCACACGGTTCAAATGTCTATATTCCCCGGGTTGGTCGCTCTGAGCAGATCTCTACTTCTAGAAATATTCCGGCTTGACATTTTTCCTGATAACACTATCCCAGCTGTCAAAGTGCCACAGCTGGAGGGTGGAAAGAGTGGAAAATGACAGAAGGTGGTGAAAGAAACGAGAGGGAGGAAATGGGGGGAGGAAAAAAGCCCTGACGTTGGTGAAATTACGTCTCGGACCTCGAGGGATTTCAACGTGAGATAACCTAATAGGACCGGAGGCTTAGAGGCACGATTGCATTAAAGGGACATTTCAAAGGGGCCCTTTCTGCTGTTGTTGTGCTTTTGCAGGTAACGTTTTGTAAAGCTGCGATCAAATCTAATGAGAAGGGCCCGCTGAGGAGCCAATCTACCTCAGCACAGAGCTATTCAGAGCTCCACTCACCACACCAGTGCAAAGCTTCTGACAGAAGACACAGACTGGCATTTGCTACACACTAAAGTGAGTACACAGAAAATCCGCACTGTGCTAAACTGAACTAGACTCACAAAACAGTTTAAAGACAACAATAAACAGCAAACCACAACTTTGATTTGATAAATGTGGGGTGAAAGAGGCCGGAGAGAAACAAGCAGATACCAAATGTTTGTGCTGAGTAGCTCAGGGGATTAGAAAGATGGTCATGTTTTTTGACAAACACACAAATTCTAAACCTCTGAACAAAAACAATCCACTGAGGATTGTCGTTATGAAAGACGAGCAAAATTTAATGTGAAATGCTTTCTCAGGACAAATGTTAATACAATATTATATAATAATATGTGTCCCCATCTGGTGATTTTAGTTGATTGAAACAACAAAATATTAAAAAGGGAGGTCATTTAGAAAGTCTAAAAATGGTATGCAGCATAATCTACAGACCTATTATTGCAGAATGTTTGACTATGAAATTGTAGTACAAATCATCAGGGTGTTGATAAGAAGTCGATCGCCCTAATGTACTGAAGCTTTTTAGAAACATGCAAGTCCATTCATTATTTATAACAAGGGACCCCTTCAGTTTAAACAAGCTGTTGAGTGAAGGTACAGAATGTTTGTGCTCCTGGTGACTCACACTGCTTACACACACAAACTTCTCTCTGTGAAGCTCTAAAACAGCAGAACTTTCACTTTTCTCTCATAATGTTGATAGTTAAGTCATTTTAAGATTATTGTGGAGAAATTTGTGGAGAAATGCCTCCAACTTATTACATTTATGTATTTGGCAGGCACTTTTATTCAAAGTGACTTAGTCAGTACATTTAAGGAATACAGAAATTGAACCTGTGATCTTGTGTTGCTAGCACAATGCCCTACCATTAGCTACAGGGGCTCATCACACATCTTTCCTGAAACGACTTTCCTTGTGTCTAATTTATAGCCAATCAGATTTAAGCCTCCATAAAACCGTTTATAAAATTTCCTAACCCATGCGTATTGAATTTCATACGGCTGGCAAGCCAAAGTGATTTTTATGTCACTTAGAGATGCTGTTAACAGAACCATTGATCAAGTGCCATGAATCATCCATCGCAGCCCTGAGAGCCATGCGGTGAAAGCGTCCCTGGTGATCCATGTGCAGAAGAGATTAAAGTGGGAACTCCACCTCAGCAGGGTCACAGAAGAAGCAGAAACCAAATGTGACCCCTGACCTCACATATGCATGGGTGAGAACACTCATCATCTATTCCTGTTCACAATACAGGCTATGACTTCATGATTAAAACAACCGCGAGATATAGAGCGCTTCTAGCTGAAATGATTCAGGCCTTAAATGTGCGTGGAGGACTATATATGGGATAATGTCAGCTGGTCATAATTGCAAAAACAAACCCTTTTGCTGTACATTATCAGCGTATTACATAGGCATTTACTAAACAAACAGATAAACGAACATGGAATGTTGTTTAAATAACTTTATAGTATAAAATTTATGCAATATGGAGTAATATGAGACTTGAAATTAGTTCATCAGACATTAACTCATTAATAAGAATTGAGTGTCATTGAAAAGTTGTGTATGTAAAAATTGAACATACAAATACAGTGTGTCAAACTGACAAACTGTCTTCCTCTCATTTAGATAGTTTTAGGTCAATGTTTGCTATAGTAAAATGTACTTGTGTAAAGTTCTGCACCTTTTGTAACAGTGACCGTCATTCTGGCCGTCATTCTCTGGCCTGAAAGTTGCCTGGCCATTATTCTCTTTCCTGAAAGTTGCTTTAACTCAGACCTGACTGGACGGGACCTGTGAAGATTATGATGCTTTTCATACAGCGCAGATATTCAAGATTAAACACTAGGGGATACGCTTGACAAAATCCAATTTCCTGTCACCTCTCTCCATTCTCTCTCTCCAACAGATTTATAAGTTGGAATTTGAGAGGGAAATGGAGGTGGATGCAGGGAGACGAAATGGAATTTTGATGCTAAAATATGCCATATTAATTTTTTTATTTAAGAATATAGTGTGTACACTTGCATTTTGGTATCAGTTATAAGTTTTGGCTTGTTTTTTGCATTGTGATATTATCCTCTCAATTTTACAGTAATGGAAATGGTATTACCTTAATGAGAATTTGAGAGAACTGACTAATTTAGATTAAATTAAAGCCATGACATATTCATGTTTCTTACCTTAATTGTCTTATTGTATTTTAATATTCATGATCCAATATTTTTTGGGAGGTGGAAGGGTATTACCCAGACATTTATTGTAAAAATCAGCTTTGCTCTACTAAATCTCCTTAAGACAGATTTATTTTATACAATACATGAAAACAAGCATGGGTCGCACAGAGTGAGTGAGGTCAGCGTGCGGATCTCTTGATTACAGGCGGAAACAGCGTGGCCTCAGCCGGCCCCTGGAGAAAAACAAAAGGAGGGAGGTTGTTACGCATACGACCTTAGCGTTCCACAAATAAGAAGAGAAGGGTGGAGACCCACATCCACCCAATGGAGCTACAGCACGGGGCTTTCCACTGTTCACTGCACTACCAGCACAGGCGTCCACCCTAAACTCACTGTGATGTAATCAGACTCCCTCTCCCAGTGCCACAGGCAACCTGTTGATTCCAGTAAAGTTCAAATTTAGCTGTACACAACAGGCCAAAAGCATAACAAGGCCAAAAGTCCAACAAGACTTCATAAGCAATAATTGAAAACTGAGGCAAAATAAGACTTAGAACGCATCAGTTTAGAATCAGATTAAGCCTTAGTTGTCATCTTTCTATCAACTATCAGAGCCAAGATGCTAGAGAGGCGTGTAAACCACTCCCTGTCTATTTCAAGGGGCAAGATTTGACTTGCCCAGTCAAAAGGGATTGTCAAGGAGCAGTAAACACTTCCTGTCAGGAAGAGAGCACTTCCTTAATTCTGAAGCAAAAGCATTCAGGCTTTTTTCAGCAGCATGGAGTTAAAGACATTGCTCGGTCCTTGGCTCAACTACCATGTTATATTGGTTGAAATTAGGACCAAAATGTCTTAAATCTACATCAATACCATAAATTGTGCTGGCTTTCCTCTAAAATACATTCAGAAGATTTGGAACCTTTTTAATAGAAACTACAGGGTGGTCATTATTATCTCTGAAGTTTAATTTTATTTTTACTACACTGTAAAATGTTAGTTGTTTTCATGGTAATGAATGCAATATAAAATATTACACAGTAAAAACCTGTGGGTTAACCGAGTTATCACATACAGTAAAAATGCATTTGACGCATGCGTTAATGCATATCATTTTACTAAGCAATACTGCATTTTTTAAAATAAAAAATTCTGATTTGTTTACAAATCATTTACTGAAGAAACTTACTGAATCAAATCCATTTACTGAAGAAACAGTAAAAGGAAGTTCATAGATCTTCTTGTGTGCCATATAATATATATAATTATGTTTTTTGTTCTGTTATGTAAAATAGTGTGTTATATGTAACATTTTATATAATGTAACATTATAGTTAATGTTTATTGCAATTTAGTTAACGTCACCCCTGTTTTCTGTTTTTGTGTGTAATGACAAATACACTTATGAACCGTAAAATATTCAGACACCACAGCAGCCAAACTTGTTTTTTTACAGTCTACAATAGCCAGTTTAAAGGGCAACTAACAAACCTGTAATGTTTGTTTTGCATTATATAAAATAAAATCAGCCTCAAATGAACTGCAACATTATGCCATAACAGTGCATTTCCACAAGCTAAACGCATCTGAGTATTTTAATTTCTCCCTCAAGACCATGAAGCCATCTCACCTTGACTGTAATTTTCCCATTGGAGAGACATCTAAACTGCAAGAAGAAAAGTTAACTATGGCAGGGCAAGAGGAAAAGAACAGACTAATTATATGGACTAAAACGATTTATGCAGTCTCGGGCAATGTTAGTTCCTTTCTATAGCAGTACAACCAAAAATACCTCATTTTTCCTCCCCTTCTCTTGATCTGTGTTTGTGCCCTCCATGGTAGAGCACCTCAGGGCTTAATTTGTTTCTTTTACACTGGTGTGTTAAAATGAACCTTTTTTTGTCTACTGGTGCAGACTAGAGGGTGCCCTTTCATGCCAATCTAAGATTAGCAGCCCTTATACAAACCTAATCCATTATGGGCCCAGAAAACCAGTCTCAGATCAGCATAATAGACCAACCTGACGTAGCTGACCAGCTGGATTCCCATTAGTCCAAACTGACTGTATTGGAAGCAGCAGACTTTCCTGCAGGATCTACACTGGCTTAGCCTTTAGCCCTGGTGCTATCAGGAATGGGGCCCTGACTAAGCAGGATATAGTTTAATGACAGCACTGTCGTTAGCAGTTCATTCCTATCAATTCTTGTAAACTAAACAGATTTACCAATATGGTTTTCTCCCTACCACATTCTCTGAAAAGAACTATGATTGAATAGTCGGAGACAATATCTTCAGAGCAAAGTGATGACAAATGAAGTATTTCTGAGTGCATTTCCCTTAAGACACATTCCACAGCTGCTGCTACAACAAGTAATAATACTGACACCAAAAAACAACCCCAGACAATGATCTCCAAAGTACCTGGATGCCATTTTTTTTCAAACAAGATTTATCAAAGGGACAATTCACCCAAAAATGCTATATTCATGTTGTTCTAAACCCTTGTGACTGTGGTGCAACACAAAAGGTGAACTTTTGAGACTTTTCTCTTTAAATATATATATATGAAATAGTCATACAGATTTAAAATAATATAAGGGTGTTGTAAAGAATAAAGAAGTTTTCATTTTTGGTGAATCATTTCTTTCAGACCATGCACAACTAATAATTTTGTACCAGAGTAGCTTCTTCAGAAATTTTGAATAACATGTTTAAATTATTTTAAAATTCCTGAGTCATCTCTGTAAAAAAACATGGGTGGGGTAACATCTCAAAACAAATAACATGCTGCTTCATCCAAATAAACAGCCTCGGTTCTGTTAATGCCTAGGAGAGGCTAGTTGATTCTTACTGGAAACAGTGTCATCTTTAATTACATACCTCAAATGTCAGATGTGTGTGGGAGTGCTCATTCATTCACCCAACTAGCACTCAACACTGTGCATGCCTGAAACAGTTGAACAGATGCATGTAATTCCTTTGTCTTTCACTGGAGGTCAACAGCCTTCTTCCTTTATACCCATTCATTTATAAGAATACCTCACATGTTTCCACACACACATAAATACATACCAATAGACGATGCTAAGGGGACACTGTCGCCATGGTTACATAACTAAGAGAGCTTAACCTTGTCAGGTGCATTCAAAAAAATGTCTAGAAAATGTACTGATCCTCTGATGCGTTTTGGTTGGTTAGGAGCCATGTAGCTAAATGTTTGTCACATAACTGATCTTTGTCTTCTATAACTTTTAATTTACTCCTTTGCATGCTATGATTTAAACACGTACACAGTGCCTTGCAAAAGTATTCATACCCCTTGAACTTTTCTACATTTTGTCACATTACAACCACACATTTAAATGTTTTTTATTGAGATTTTATGTAATAGACCAACACAAAGTAGCAAATAATTGTGAAGTGGAACGAAAATGATACATCGTTTTTAAAATTTTAGCAATAAAAATCTGAAAAGTGTGGTGTGTATTTGTATTCAGTCCCCTGCATCAATACTTTGCGGAGCCACCTTTCGCTGCAATTACAGCTGCAAGTCTTTTGGGGTATGTCTCTACCAGCTTTGAACATCTAGAGAACATCTTTTTGCCCATTCTTCTTTGAAAAACAGCACAAGCTCAGCCAGATTGGATGGGGAGCATCTGTGAACATCAATTTTCAAGTCTTGCCACAGATGCCCAATGGGATTTAGGTCTGGACTTTGACTGGGCCATTCTAACACATGAATATTCTTTGATATAAACCATTCCATTGTAGCTCTGGTTGTATGTTTAGGGTCATTGTCTTGCTGGAAGGTGAATCTCCTTCCCAGTCTCAAGTCTTTTGCAGCCTCCAACAGGTTTTCTTCCAGGATTGACCTGTATTTAGCTCCATCCACCTTCCCATCAACTCTGAGCAGCTCCCCTGTACCTGCTGAAGAAAAGCATCCCCACAGCATGATGCTGACACCACCATGTTTCACAGTGCTGATGATGTGTTCAGGGTGATGAGCAGTGTTACTTTTCCGTCACGCATAACGCTTTGCATTTAGGCCAAAAAGTTCAACTTTGGTCTTATCTGACCAAAGCACCTTCTTCCACATGTTTGCTGTGTCCCCTACATGGCTTGTGCCAAACTGCAAACATTACTTCGTATGTCTTTTTTTCAACAATGGCTTTCTTCTTGAGACTAAATTACACACACAAGTGGACTCTATTAACTAATTAAGTGACTTCAATTGACTTCAAAGTGACAGACAATTGATCCACTTCACAATTATGTGCTACTTTGTGTTGGTCTATCACATAAAATCTCAGTAAAATACATTTAAGTTTGTGGTTGTAAGGTGACAAAATGTGAAAAAGTTCAAATGGTATGAATACTTTTGCAAGGCACTGTACTTAATTCTTTATTATTATAAGTCTATAATATATTTATAATATATTATTATTATAATATATTATTATATTATTATAATAAAACAAAAGTACTCTTTAAAACTATAACATAATACAAGTGAAGGTACTGAAATTATGTAGTGACCAATAATGCCAAATTAAAAGTGTGTTTAAGCTAACCAACCTTTGCCTGATTGCAGCTCTGTACATTCATTATATATCTACCTCAGCTGTTGTTTTCAACAGTACTAAAGGAGTTCCTATATGCTCAGAACACTTGTTGGCAGCTTTTTATTCATACTGTCAATTTTAATTAACACGTTTGTTTTATAAAGCTATTTATACAAAAGGCACAATTTATATCTTTCTACAAGACTAATATCAAGCATTTAAGCATAAGCCTTTAGTTCAAAAGGTTTTTAAGATAATGAGAAACACAAACACAGCCAAGCGTGTCCAAACAATTTGACTGGCAGTGTGTAAGAATCCTGAGCCTCAGTTAATGAACTGGTTTGCTGTGTATATCAACCGTGTATAGAACTGAATGCATAAGGATTCATTTAACATTGCGGGCAATGAGAGTCAAATGTGGGGGCAGTTCTGATCATTTTTATACATCTCAGGTGCCAGCTAGCTCAAAAAGAACACGTCCAGTCATACTGATGAATACTGCTGAACACTAATGAGGTTCAATACAGTGCAGAAAGAGAGGTCGTGGCAACCCAACGTATAAAATTTAGATTCAGATCCTTCAGCACTGATCAGCTTTGATCTTCTTGTGTGATAAAAGCAGGTGGTTCTTGTTCAAATAGGCCGTTTTAGATACCTAGGTTCTAGCACCAATAAACCTTTATGAATTTCAGTTCTCATCTGAAGAATCCTGAACTGACAGGAGAGAGGCAAGAAAAAGCGTAGAAATTGATCTATATGGCACCATAAGCCCTTCATCTGATCAACATTCTATTTGATCAGAGCGTTATTCAAAACCTGGTATTCCAGACAATGTTTACCTTTCTCCCACACTAAATACTTCTAAGAAACATTAAAACCTTCTCAGCAACCTCAGATTTAAGTCCAACTTGCCTGGCAATACTGAGCCTAGTTGAAACACACTGCTGTATGGAATATTTGTAAAATGATAAAGAAAAGAAACATACAGACCAAAAATGTGTTCAAGCATTCTATGGGTTCTATGCAATGCAGAAGCGCCATCTGAGAAAATCTACAACCTTAATATGATTGGACTATGATTGGAGTGAGGACAAATGACATATAATGAATACATTGATAAATTGTCTGTAGTACTCATAAAAGGGGAATAGACTGATGCTCTGGAGAAAAACAACAGCAGACCCTAATGCAAATATATGCAAGGTCACTGCAGACACAGTGCGCATGTGAGTTTTGTTTGCTTCCATTATCGTCTGTTTACACTGCAGTAATTCACTTTCAGGAGTCCTTCAGCAATTTACCATGAGGATGAACAAAGCTGTCAGTGTGAGTGTGTGTGTCAGTGGGTATGTGCGCCGAGAGGGTGTTGTTAATTAGCACTAAATTAAAACCATAATCGATCATATGCAAATGCCCTCACACGAAAATCTCTAATTATTAAAAACACAACACAATGAAATTAAAAGATAATGCCATTGCCAACTCCTTTCTTGTGCACAGTAAGAGCACTTCCCATATTCCAATGGTTTGTTCAACAACGCCAAAACAGAAATAGTAATATGCATCTATATAAAACACAAGGCATCCATCCATCCTCTATACTCCCTATTCGATGAAGGGTCATGGGAGGGCTGGAGTCAGCCTTTCTCAGGCTGTATTGTAAGGAAACACCCTGAAAAGGCATCTAGTCCATCACAGAATTAACTCAATTATCACCAGACATAATATTAAGCAATTATTTTCATTATTAATTGAGCAATCATGTTAATTATTAAATAATTATTCAAATTACTTATCAGTGCTATTACATAATCAACTTCACAGATCTGGATGCCAATGTACGTACAAACACCAAAGACTATGATCAATTTTGATCAAGAAAGCTGAAAATGTTTCCCATAATAGCTTATTGCTTTCCAAACACATTTTACTTCTTCCTGCCTGCAGTAATGAACAAACTAAAGCAAATGACTGAATCACGCTGCTGCTACATAATCAAGATTGAACAAAACACCTGACACAGCTATTGGCATTCTGAGAATTAGGTAAGCATTTACATAATTATTATCCACTTGTCAAGTAATTAAAACATTAGTTGGCCTTTCCAAAGAAGCAGGAGGATACCAGCATTCCTGACTTACAGGTCGATACACAAAGCATTCTGTAAGAGCTAGCAGATTCAGTTTATGAAGGGACTTTGTTGGGCAGAACATAAAAATGTGTGTGGGAGTAAAGCTGTTTCCAAATGACTATGTATCGATGATGCCGTCATTGTTAAAATATACTTAAAGTACTACTTGCAATTTAATTAGCTATTATAGGACTGCATGGGTCTTTTAACTGTAAACTAAATAAACAGAAAGTTGCTTTCCACCTCGCAATGTTTTAAACACGATAAGATGATAACAGACGCATACTGGTAATGTTTGCATATAGCAAATTTATTACTTTAACTTTTAGGTTACAGTTAAAAACAGGCAGCTTGGGTCTTGCCTTCCTTGCCATTAAAAAAGATCTACCAAAAAGTCTACAGAAAACATAACTGGAGGACACAAAACTGAACTGGAGTAACAAAAAATTTCACTCCAGTAAATATCTGTTAAGGTTGATTTACATTTCCAAGTAAATTTATCTATAGACGTACACAAAACCAAAGATGTAGCCATTGATACTTTCCCATGTGACAATAAGCCCTGTTCCCCCCTTAAACCATGATACTACATGTCTATCATTTCTGTAAAACAATATTCTAAGATACTTGGAATAATATCTTGATATTACATGGTATTCTCATGGTACATGTCAGAATTGTATCAGTTACCAATAACTTTTTGGTACTTTCTCAAAGTAATTTCAATCTATTTTACTACTTCGGACAGACAGTATGCAAATTCGGACACGGCTAATGATAAAATAAAGCCAACCCACACAACTGCTTAACTAAACACATGCTCAGCCTTTTACAACTTTTATTCTTGAATAAGATTCTTCTGCAGGTCACACCTCCTCAAATACTGTGTTGTTCAATAATCTTGACACACTATTTCAGCTTTGATAACAGGGCTGACCCGCACAAACAGCAACACTCTCCGGCTGCCTCTAAGCACCTTGATCTAATGACCGCAGTAATCAAAGTACAGCTGAATCCAGTCGCATGGACGACACCCTCCTTTTAATTAGACCCCCTGAAGCTGCAGTATTTATTAGAATTGATGAGTCAGTTACTTCCTTGCCTTGCTTTGATAGGCAGCTTCCAAGAATGCTCCTTGGCTCAGCAGTAAAGCAAACAGCAGTACCAACAGCATGTCATTCAGTAACCTGTAGTACAGAGTAAAACATACTGTGCATGCCAGGCAACTAGGACTGCACTGCAAGGAGAAACGTTAAACAAATATTAAGAAAACGCAGCACAAAACACACAGACCACGCAGCCACTAAAGATAGCGAAAAGACCTGCCAAGAACCTTGCGTTACGACATCAGCGGGGGCGCATGCAGCATATGACATCATTGTGTGAAGCATGCGGTCTTACTTAAATCATATCACTAACCTGAGAGCGTACGTTAGGTCGTGTACAGGCCACACCTCACAGGAAAAGGTGTGGCAGGTATGAAATGCGGGGGAAATGTGTTCGGAATGAGTTACACAGTTGTGAAAGCCCTGGCTACCATCCATGTAAACAGTCAAAGTGCTTGGATATCTGGTTGACATAGCAAGTTAGGTAAATAAACGCATAAAATATGATGTGGTGTCCAAGCACATGTGTACAAAGTTAGTGAGTAAGCATCTTGTCTTTTTGTGGTTCTTAGTCTTATTATGCACTTATTATGTCTGTTAATTACAGATTTTTAAAAGTGGAGAGAGAGACAGAGAGAGACTGACACAGAGAGAGAGAGAGAGAGAGAGAGAGAGAGAGAGAGAGAGAGAGAGAGAGAGAGAGAGACAGAACAAGCTGAAGAGACAACAGAAGGAGCTGAAGTAACAGACTCTCCGCACTATATGATTGATGAGTCTTGAGTCTGGATACTGAATGTCAAGTGACTTGCCTAAATTATACCCCCATAATACAAAGAGAATCAAAAGCCAAGTGAAGCTTTGGTCAATCTGCAGGACTGTCAATCACATATATGTTAATGGATGTTAACATAATGTTTAACCAAAACCTAGAGATGGCTCTGGATGTCACGTTAAGAGCTTTCTCTGATGGATAACCTGTTTTGCTGGTTCTGAAAACCTTACTTTTAAAAGTACACCTTTACCCTTAGGAAGTATATTAGAAATTGCAAAAACTATTATTTATGTTTTTAAACGCTATTCATTCAGGGAAAAAGCAAAAAAAAAAAAAAACTATTTTGTGATACTGAGCCTAATGCATTGCTGTAGTATGTACCTGTAAAGGTAGGCTATGCATCGGTCTTACCTTCTCCTGTTTGCTGCTGCTGTTCTCGGTTTCGGCAGGTGGAGAGGTGGGTGATTTGACCGCTGTTACTCCGCTACTGCTGCCTGAACTCGAAGCGGTCCTCTCGACCGTCTCTACCTTTATGAGCCGGTGTTTTGGAGATACATACTTGACCTCCGGCGAGCCAGTTGAACTTAGTCCAGTGGAGAATGGAATATTTCCTCCTCCCGTGTACGGATCCTCGAAGTCCAGCTCCTTCTGGAGTTTGTAAGCGGCGAGGATGTCGGGCTGAGTGGGAATCAACCCGGTGCCCGTCTGCTGCTGCTGGTGGTGGAGGTGGTATCCAGGCGGACTGGATACAGTGGCGTGGAAGTGTCGGTAGTCCGGTTTCGGCGGCGCCGGTGGTGGGGCTTTGGTGGTTTTGAAACCCAGGTGCTCCTTGAACCATCTGGCCATGCTGCCAGCGCATTGCTCAAAAGTCAGATATGAAGTATATATCCGTACCAGTTTCCGTCGTTAAGTCTCTTTAAGCCTTAGCAAACGTATCCGTGTAGTGTTTCTCTGGATCAGGCGCGAATAAATGCCTGTTTCCCGACCTCTATCACTTTCTGTTCGGTAAAACTCTGCGCTCGACTCCTTCACTCCAGCGCTTGTGTGTGTGTTTGACTGTGAGACAGCTGATCTGCTCGTAGGATATTCTACCTGAGAATACTGCCACCTATCGGCTTGCTTTTTCAATGGCACTACACATAGCCGTCGTTCTGAAGACTGCGGTCAGGTCTTTCTTGTAGATTTGAGCGCATTTTTTTACACACGGTCTGTTCGTTTTTTTGTTTTACAAAATGTGGCCTATAAATTATTTTAATTCATTTACACCATCAGATGGACAAAGACTTAATATAGTATTCATGACTTAATATGGTGGTGTTATTTTGAACTTGATTTTTTTTATAATGTTCTACCTGCAGTTTCACAAAATAAAATTTTGTACACAAATTATAGTCCCTGTACTTCACAAATGAATTTAGACAAGTTCATTGCATCACTTTTTTACATAGGTTTCAGATATGGCTTTAGTGACATATCTGTTGGATCATGTTGAACATCAGGTCTGTTAGCATGAAGACATGTAGGAAAGTCTTGGGTTCTTTGAATGCCCAGTGCATTGACAGCTTCCTAGAGAACCATAGACCTATTAAAGTGTCTGATGTGGCTTTATACTGTTAAACACTTGAAAGTTCATTAAATACCATTGATTAAAAAAAAAATCCAGAAGTTTTTCTAGAAGTCTTTCCTGTCAGCAATCTACAAATCCAATTGTCATTTTCCCCAGACCTTGCCGTGGTAAACACTGATTGCACTGGTCCAAAGATTCCTCTTTTCATTGAAACAAACAGTTACACCAGCCAAAGACACAGTGCTGTGGCTTTTTATGAAGCAATTTGTCTTTTTAATACCAGTGTCCTTCAGGACAAAAGCAGTGTGAAGCAAGCAGTTTAACCCTTTATGGCTCCTTAGAGAGTCACAGTTACTCGATTTGTTAGGGCTGCTTCATTTGATTTCCTGTCATAGTAAATTGTCTAGAAATGAAAGACACTTCATCCAAATCATCATTGATCTTAAGTACTTTTAGCAGAAAACAAAAGCAACTGACAATTGTAAGAAGAATTCCATTCAAGTGCCATGAAATCAAAATGATTATTTATTGACATTTTCCTGGTTTCAAAAATCAAACGTTTAAATACATCAATTAATGGGTTTAAAAATCATACAAATAAGAGCAAATGACTCCTGATAACATCCTGATCATGCGTGATTGGACACTGCTTGACAGAAAACATTCTGTTTTATAAAGCAGAATGTGATTAAAAGCATTGTAAAAAGTACTTAAGTACTTGGCTGATAAAAGCAGTTTAAGTGCTAACAAATATTACTCAAGTGCCTTAAATACAACAGATCTTAGTGCAGAAGTTTGGCCACATTCTTACTCGAGACACCTTTGGCATCAACTCCACAGACACTTGCAGACACTTTTGCATACCTGCGCTTTATTTCCTGTAACTGAATACAAAAGATTTTTGTCCCCAACCAGAAAAACGTTAGTGTAAGAATGGCTTTGGAATTCCATATTTCAGACTCACAGGCAAATTCCTCTTACCTTGCATTCCTCCGTAACTTTTTCCAGCATGCGTACAATACCCTGCATCACAGGAGCTAAAGTTTCCTCTTCGTATCCGGTGTAATGCTGCAGGATGGAGCTCTGCCAAGCAGTAATTATCAAGATTAAACTTTCACATGTTGGTGCTGGTGATTACATTCAATATTTCATACATTTCCCCAGGCTTTATTTTAATACTCGGACATGTGTAAAATGCTGTACAAAGCACATCTAGGAAAACTAATATTCCATGAATATGCACACAATAAGGTAAAACCAACAGGAGTATAAATTCACACGCAAACAAAATGCCTGAAAAATGTCAACATGAATAAAGGCCTTACCCACTCCCCAGAGCCAAGGATTCTGAGAGATGCAGCAAACGCAGCGGCCGCGATGAGAGAGGGAGGTACGTGAACCAGGTCATAATCCAGCACAGAGAGTTCCATAAGGAACATAGCCAGCTCCTGTTCCCTCAGATTCGCCTGACATCAAGTAATAGAGTAAAAATAATTAAATAAGGAACAAAGATGTTACTTTGGTCTACTAGAGGATGACAATGTTTCATATGCTTCCTTCAAGAAGTTTCTCTGTGCTTGGTCAGAATATAGATCTAAATTAGAAACTGGAAAATGGAATAGTTTTGCTGGGCTATGTCATACGTCTTTGCCTAGTTTTACTCTTCCAAATACACAGCAAGCTTTAATGCCAATTTAACACTGTGCATAGTTTATTTGAAGCTTGAGTCACCAACATTACCGATTATAATCAATTCTTTAATCATGCCAATCAAGACTTAAAAAGATCACATCTTCCACTAGTAATCATAACACGGTAAAGTCACAACATCTGTGCTTCTCTTGTACACAAATATGTTTCTCATGCAACACAGGCTGCAAACTGTTTGACGTAACTGAACATGCACAGTAGTGATACAGCTAGAAGCAAGCATGTTTGTTCTGATAGCATAACCTACCTGGCCAACCTTACAAGCCCTCTGGAGGAAGTGAAGAGGGACCGGCTTCCCAAGGCTATAATTTAACTTCTTTAGAATGATTCTCTCCATTCTGTGTATGTCTCCACAGGTGTAAGCACCATCCGTCACAAATGCAAAGTCCCCCACTGTGGGTGGGTATATCTCTTCATACTTTGAAGCAATCAGCATTGCAGTCACACAGACCAATTGAAAGTACTTCTTGGGAACTGGGTTGTTCTTTAAAAGATTAAATCCAGTCAGAACTTAATGGGTAATATAAAGCATGCAAAAATCATGCATTAGTGGCCTAACATTTTTACAAAAGAATCCAGGGCATTTAAAGTCACTGAAGTGCATTGCTGTGGTGCAAGATTCATAAACCAACTACCGCCACATTTGAGGGGTGAACTTTGAAGAGGACTGACCTGAAGGAAACTGTCAATAATGTTGACTGTCATAAATAATGTCTCCTGTCGCAGCTTAAACTCTCTCTGCACCTGCATAAGCCAGTCGATGGCAACAGCACGCATCGCACCAGTGACCTCTTGGCCCTCCAGGTAACACGGCCTGATGGCCATGGTAACCTATATGAAATTGCATTATACATTGACTATAAAACATTGTGAAATGCACAATCATTAAACAATCAATCAGGATCACAAGCATGCTTGGTTGTGTTAACTGTTGCATTAAAAGAATAAAGAAAGAAAAATTCATTACCTACTTCCATACTAAACGCTTAAAACTATGAAGGCCATAATTCTTCAACAGGATCTTAACAACTGGGTGTACAATTTTGGGAACACATTAAGACATGAGCACTGATTATCATGCACTCCACCTCGAGTTGTTGTAGATAACTGTAGATATCTCTGACATATTCACTGCACATCTGAGCATCACCAGCATCTGCGGAATCAACATCTTGGATGTCAAGCAACAAGCTGGAGAAAGCTTGAGGAGCGCCACCCTGTTGTTCTGGGGCCTGAGGAACATCACCCGTTTCAGTGGCGTGCGCAACTGGCTGCTGGGGAAAAGGGATTTTAAATATTAAAGCGATAAATATGAGAAAATGGGGTTGAAATGTGATGCAATAATCTTTTAATTACAATTGCACAAACGATCTAAACTGCAAGATCATTTTCTTAGAAAACTGTCCAGCTCATAAACAGGCCACTATAATTAGGAAATGTATTTAATTGGTATACCTTGACTGCTTCACACACCACAGAGAAATTCTCATTCGTTGTTAAAGGAGCGTTGAGTGGTACATGCTTGGCTTTTGTGCGTTTCGTTTTCAAGCGTGTAGCTTTTTGTTTCTGTTCAACAAAGAAATCTCACAAACACTTAATTGTTTTTCTCAACGCTAGGCCAGAAAAGCATACGTTTACAATCGGGAACAGAAAAACACATTATTACCTTTGGTAATATATCTGCAGCTTTACTAGGACCAATCAGATTAGATGCATTTCCCAAGGGCACCCTGGATCTTAGGAAATAAGGCGCTGCAAAGGGCTTTTCGTTGAGTAACGCATTTCTTGAGTTTGCCTAAGCAAAGAACAAGTGTAAAAAGACGAAAAGCCATTACATACCCAATTATTTTTATATTATTATATAAGCTCTAATTACGAACGCTTGCTTACTCGTGTAACTGGTGGTGACATGTTTCTTGCAACAATACAAAACAAAGAAAACCAGACTTGTCTAAAAACTTAAAGAAATCAGAAATCGCGTGAAGCTTCGGTGAATTAATTTGATTGACTGCAGCTGTGGTTTGCTATGCCATAATAAGCCCCTCCCCTAATAAAAGAATCACCGATTTTGTACTAAATTAAAAGTCCCGAGCCGTGTTCTAAATTATTGTAAAATATATAATAGACGCGCACCTGTAACCGCAAGTCCTATAGAGTATTAATGCATCAAATTGCTACGTTGCCTGGCAACTGTCAACTTTAATAAACAATTAAGTAATTGATTAAGCATTAAGTCATATTGGTTTTGCTTTTTATAAAACTAATAAGCATATAATTGGCGTTCAGAACACCTCTTACTCATAGTGAAACCATACCCTTACGCAACAAAAATATATTTATCAATATATTACGTGACAATATATTTCATGTGTCTCCATATATTGTGAAATTTACATAGTAATATATCATGATATATTATATAATAATATATTTTATATATGT
>JAZGTJ010000500.1:0-23876 GCA_036877575.1 Botia almorhae
GGAGAGTAGACAGGGAAGAGGAGGGAGGAAGGAGAGCACAGAGAGGAGAGGCGGGGAGGGGAGAGCATAGCTGATGAGATAACATTAAGTACAGAAGCCAAATAAATATTGACAAAAGCAGAGATTATCTCTGTAATTGATTTATACATTAATTTGAGCTTCTCTGATGTATCATATCTGCTCATCTAGAGAGATCACTTACAATCACTATTGTTCTTAGAAACACCATCTCGATCTTGCTGTCTGTCTTTTTCGATCTCACATCACAGCAACCACAAAAGCTTTAAGAACCTCAGCAGCAAATAAGAACTGAGCCATAAATATTAACATATTTCCTGTTTGCTAATTTCCTTTTTGCAGTTTTGCCCCGCAGAACTTCCGCATCAGACCTTCTGCTGTGGCAGCCCTGGTGGTCTGGAAGCTTGTTTGTGTTGCGCATAAGCACGACAGCATCAACACGCACAGGAAACAGATTAGTCTCAACAGTTGGAATGTGTGTTTAAACAGCTGAATGTTTGGTGGACTGTGGCTAAATGCGCATCACCTTTTGATTATATGATGTTATTGGATGGAAACAATTATGTCTAAATTATGGTTCTTACAGCAGGCATAATATTTCCCTATTTTAAAAATCATCTTTATGATTGTTCCACATTTAAAGTGCTGTAACTAAAATTGGTAATAACAATTTGTAGCGCAGTGCTGATAGATTTTGAGGCTCCGCCCATTTCTTTGTAGTCACAACCATACATGCATGTTTCCTAAATAAACATGTCAGGGGTTTTTGTGGTGCCGAATGGTTAAAATGTTTAACGAAGTTAAATGTGAAGCAGTCACAAACCTCAAAGAGACCGATTTAACATTGCCGATGTCCAGTTTTCTCTTCAAAACCTCCTTGATCTGGCCTTTCTCTGGACCTTTCTTTATCTTCTCTCGACCAATCAGGTAGATGGACTTTGGTGTTAGTATAAGGTCCCTCTTTATTGACTAAATAAATCAGAGAAAAGGAGAGAAATTGGTTGTTTTTAAGAGTATTTTAACATTCATTTATAACATTCAGTTTTTTTGCACGTCATTCCGTTAAAAATAGATCACGGTACCTTTAGGTAAACCAATGCTTACTGTACACATAATTTGTCATGTGTACACGTATGTCATTATTCCCTTTAGTCTTAGTTTTGCATGTAAATTTCTCACCTTGAACCTGCGGTCAAATTTGTTGACAGAGTCAGCAAAGTCGACTCGCTCTCTCTTGGCCAGGAACTGGCGCAGCTCAGGTCGCTCCTCCATGCCCAGATAATCTCCAACAAAGTTTCTATTTATACTGTTCCTGCGACGCTCTTTGAAGTTATACAGTATATCAGAGGCTGCATATGAGAGAGAGAGCATAAGAGAGAGAATAAGAGAGAGAGACCAATCATAGAGGCTTAAGTCTTTTCCAAATTTTGACAGATCTGGGAACAGTCATAAAAGAACTTCAGAGATGAGTAATGAGCACTGTTGCAAAAATCTACTTCTGTCTTTTGTCCTCCTGCATGTGCCATTTGTGTCCACAAACAAGAACAAATCTAAAGCATACACTTGTTTTGTATTGCTTTGTTTTCCTAAACAGGAACTAAATGTGTGAAGTCATTACAGGTAGGGTAAGCATAAGTTCCCACCCTCTATAACGCATGAATATGATGCAAATGCACAGTTTGAAACGCAAGTAGGACATCTTATCATTGCATACGGACCGAATGCAATGATTGGACGAAAATGTTATAGCCCTGTGCTTTCCACAGAATATATATATATACATATATTTATATATACTTAGTAAATTTACTTAAAGTTTCTGGATCAAATCGCAGACCCTGCCATTAAGTACCAAAAAAAATCTACAAAATCTACAAGCCCAAAACTGTAGCAAAAAAGTGCAAACAAAAAATCGGATGAATAATCTAACATGTTACTCATCATTTTTCTGTTTGGAAACATACTCACCCTCCTCCCTCATTTGTTCATATTTCTTCCTAGCGATGTATTTTCTCCATGCCTTCTGGATGGTTCTGGCAAATGTGTCAAACTTCCTTTCTCGCATCTCCTCCAGCAAAAATAGCTACAGTTACAAGAAATGAGGTTTTAGCTGTTGCTCAAAGTAACATACAAATTTGAGGAAGAGTATATTCATGACATCAATCCTGTCCACAGAGTCTTGGTTGTACTTGTGATGCTTCTACGGTTTTATTTACTCATTCATTTTGGGGACTTTTCCTCACCGACTCTGGATTCTTGACGAAGACTTTGGTGTGGCCCATTTGATACTGATCTGTGTCCATGTTTACAGAATGCAGGAGGTGCAAAACGCCCTGTTGTTCTGCCCCCCGCCAATAAGGCCACGTCTCTGCTGTGAGGATGGCGTACCTGACACAACACAGCTAAAATTCAGTTACCAGCCCTCATGTGGGAAGTTACCAGCCTACATGAGATATCAGCTCTGAGAACAGCAGCCGAGGTTCATTTGTCTGAGCTCCCACAGCTGCGGTGTAAATCACTTAAAAGAACCACATTTTTGCAGGATTTCTCCAGAGCACTTGAAATACAAGTGCAGATTTCTCTAACGGATCACATTCATACAAGATGCACGCATATGTTCTCCTCCTTGCTTACCTCTGTAAAAACTTCGGGAAGATTCTACGATAGGCAAATCCTGCGCGGCGTACCCTAATATTTTCCCTTAATCCGAGATATTCCACTTGATGTTTCGCTCTGGAATACAGGAACATCAAAGTGAGAGAGCTGATACTCGCTGATAGCACCCTCGGCATTCCATACCCGGAATCTCATCATTCCGTGTCTGGAATCTCATGGAGTCCAAACGGAATGTTATGCTGTCTAAATTGATTGATGCTCATAACAGACACACAATGAGTATCTTACCTGCTCTCCTCCCAGTCTTTGGGCCTCTTGGTCTCATTGGGTTTAATGCAACGGATGTAGTGTGGGGTACATTTCATCAGTGTGCCAACCAGCTCATTGGCCTGTCTCTGTAAACCAGACAGTCTGTGAAACTACGTCCATTCCTTTAATTAAACTAACAAAACAAGGACAATGTGACTGGAGTTTTATTAAGGACATTTAAACGTACTTTGATTTTGGAGCCAGCTGTGGTTGGTCTACTTTTTTTATCCGTGTTGAGGTTTTCTGGGAAGAGGCTTCGGATAAAGTCGCTGCAATGCCAAAGAAATAGTTCCTCATGTTCGGAATGTTAACTGAGGTTATGGGAAAAGCTGATATGTCTTTACAGGAGAAGAATGGTTGATCTTATTTTAGGAAAACTGATTAGGTTTATCGGTTTTTGTTTCATAGTTCATCGGTTTTTGTTTCCTTTGTATTACATAACTACATCTTTAGGTCCGTGGCACAACAGGGCTTTCTAAGTTCTCAGCATTAATCGGAAATCAGTTTGGTTAAACAAATGTGGAAATACAATACGTTTTGGTAGGCTAACATTAGACAAATAAAAATAGAAGTCATGGTCCTAGTTTCAGTTTTAGATAGTCAGATTGCGATACATGCGCTCAGGGGGTGACTCCCATCATTTACTCACCTTCATGTCATTCCAAACCTGTATGACTTTTTCGCTTCTAAGGAACACAAAGAAAGATATTGTCAAGTACGTGGTAACCAAACAACAGTGGTACCCTTTGACTTCCATTGTGTGTATACAAAAATGTCTCGAAATATCTTCTTTTGTGTTCCACAGAAGTTTGGAATGACATGAGGGTGTAAATGATGGTCCTAGCAAAGCTAAATACATCCGATGAATATGGAAAACACTGTGGCATTAAGCATGAAAGAGAGATGCAATACTTACTATTCACTGCTTTGCATGAGTTCAATGAGATCAGGGAAAAGCACATCTCTGTTTCTTTCACAAAAACCGGTGACATCATATGACACCTGAATCAGAGAGATTAGGGCGTAAACACAAGGAACGTTCTCAGAACATTGGCTAACGTTTTCTAAAAGTTCTCTTAAAGTTTTGACAACCATCCTTGCAGTACTGTTGGTGGAAAGTTATATAAACCTTATACATCATGTATCGAAAACGTTATTCTGAAGTTGTTTGATTAACATTTGAAAAACATTACAGAATTAAAAAATGTTTGAATAAAGTTCTTAGAACTAAGCAGCTATGCAAGTTCCTAGAACTTTCAATGGAATGTTTTTAATGCTTTTGCTACTTAATGGAAACCTTGAGGGAACATTCTTGCCACCTAAAACTGTGAGCTGGGGATACACACCTTGCCAGCGTAGTGGTGAATGACGAAACCAGAGTTCCAGTTGTTGAAGTGCTCGTGTTGTCCCACTGCAGCCTGTAGCTTCTGAAGTAACGTCATATCAGCACCTTCTCCTTTAGCATAAACAGTGGCGCACACATCATCCAGCACACTCATGATGCCTGGAGGACTCTGCAATTGAGGAGTGATGTCACGGCTGACAGAAGTTATACAACAAGACAATGTTTTCTATCCCAAAGAAGCGTAACACGTTCAGCGAACAAGTTTAAGTTGAAAGAACATTTAACTAATGTTTACATTAAGTAACAAAAACGTTATTTGGAATGTTCTAGGAAAGTTTAAATCGTACACTTTTTTTAGACATTGTATTAACGTTACAGCTCGGTTATGAGAACATTATTCAAACATTTAATTCTGTCCCCTTTTTAAATGTTCCACAAACCAACATTGAGAATGTTTTGATATATATGATAAAGTTTGTCTATTAATGTTACTGCAAGAACTTGTTTGAGAGAGTTTTTTAGGGAACGTTCTGAAAACGTTCCCTGTGAGCTGGGAAGGCCCTCTGTGGACTTACCACTTTATTTTCTATCAAGTCACACACGACTTTGTTGTTAAAATATTCTATTGGTTTCCATTTGATGCCCTCCTGCACATACTCTTCCTGGGGACAGTAAAGATAAAACAGAAGGTCTGAGAGACAGCAAGACCCGACACACAAAAATCTGCTCTGCCAAGATAACACACATATGATAATGTCCTTGTACCTGTTCAGCTTTCAGCGTCAACTCAATAAAAATCTGCTGTAACTTTTCATTCACAAAGTTGATACAGAACTGCTCAAATCCATTTTTCTGGTAGAAATACAGAGAGAGAGAGATAATAATATCATTATTATTAACAACAATCATTTGCAAAATACAGTTGAACAACCTTCACACAAAAGACATTAAAGTTTCAATGAGAAATAAAATGCACAAACTCAATGATTCAAGCATTAAAAAAGTCTTTAAAATAGTCAAAGGATTCAATCCATAGGTTAAAAATGAACAAAAGTCAGTTATTGAGCAAGTACATGACAGATAGTGTTCAAAATGGCCCCCTTATCTTACCCTGATTCACAACAGGAAGTTTATAATAATGATTTATAATTTGAGCTATCGGGTCAGATTTCCTGGAAAATGTCAGTTTTTAAATTTAATATATGTAAAATATTCTGCAATTTTATGTCTTAAACAGAGATGGCAGTAGAGGGTCAATGTTACGAACGGCAACTTTAAATGAGTAATATCTGAGGAAAATGTTCACCTGGAAAATCTCAAATCCATAAATATCCAGAACTCCAACGCTGAGCTCTTCGACAGGTTTCTGCATGGCTTTGTTAATGGCCTAAGAAACAATTCTCCGGATTAAACAACTGAAGTTTACGGTACATCCGTGAGTTTGCTCAGTAAGATGTTCCCTGACCTCCACCAGGTAGTCAAACAGGCGCGTGTACAGAGCTTTGGAGAGAGCGTCGCGCGTGTAGCACGCTTGTTCCCTGCTCAGAGTCACGTCGATGGTTTCAGACTTGCCACCCCATTTGGAGTCCATTTTCCGGCTGGTGAGTTTCTCCTGCAGACGCCCCTGGTCGATGCCCAGCAGATAGGCGGGAAATGCTAACACTGTGAAGACAATGGAGTAAAGAATGTCAATGCTAACAGAGTCTAACAGAAAACATCTTCAATATAATAATATACCACTTTTGGGTCACGAAAAAAAAACATCTTTCTTAGATTGAAGAATGCTAGCGATTGCTATGCTAGAATGCTACGCAAATTTTCTTTCTGCCCATTGGCCAACGTGAACTGATCTCAGAAAAGCTAAACATGGCATCATTTACCAGTTGTGCATATCACCAAGTCCCTTTAAGGAAGTCTCTGCAGCCTGCGGCCATCTGTTTTTTAACACCTCTGGGTAGTTGTTTCAGTCATTTAAGACCAAGTCCTATCTACAGACAGATATCTCTAAAATGGCTGGCTAATGTCACAATAAAACAATGTATTTCCAATCAACTCTACTATAAATTCTGTTTCTTAAACTTAGATTGCACTATAAAAAGTTTTTCAGGTCTCTTAAAAAGTTTTTCAGGCATGCGCAGTGGCTGTCAAGTCCCTCGCAACACCCTGTGCGGAGCCCCTCCACAGGAGAATCTTACTGTTTAGCAATTTGCGATTGGCTAATTTTACTAGAAGGCGGGACTTGCTTCGCTAGAGCGGCCATATTGAATGTTGCACTTTCCTCCATTGATAATAACAGAATTGCAGCATCTAATTCATTCTATAGTCTTTGATATTACTCACAGTCTGTGCTCTCCACCTGACCGTAGTTTCCTGCTTCAATGAAGCTGATGTTTCCCAAGTGTAAAATGCCGGCTATAATCTGCAGCACCTGACTCTGAAACATCTCCGGTATGCCAATGACCTGCATGGCTTCCTGCACACAAAGTCATCAATACACATTGTAACGGTTGTTCATCTTCTGCATGTTTTTGTGGTTGTGGAGAGAAGGTATACCATCGTTTCCTGGAAGTCCTTGACATCATTGGTTCCATCTACTTTGTAGGTGCCAGACTGGTTCAGATAGTAGTAATAATCTGGGGTCATAATCCCCAACTGTTCTTTCTGCTGAGATGAGCCTCCTTCAATCAGCTAACAAAAAGGGAAATTAATTATGTATTAATAATTAAGACAAAGTCTAAACCTAAACCTGACCCTATAGCAGAAAAGGAGCAGAGCGTGAAGAAGAAACCAAGCCCCTCTTGAAGAAGACTCACATTTTTCCTTCATCCTTACCTGGTAGAAGATATGAAAATTCCTTTCGCTTTCGTTCTGGTTTACGACTCGTGATTTTTCCAAGAGGAAGTTGGAGATCTTCCCTCCATCTGGTTCTCCTCCTCTGCTGAACTGAATCTCAAAGTATTTACCCTGTCAATCAAACCAGCGGTACAAAGTAATAGAACACAGGTTTGCGCATTTTTTAATTCGTAATACATTCAGAAAACTGAGCTGGATGCGTGAAAAGTTGAAATCTTACGAAGCGACTTGAATTGTTGTTTCGAACCGTCTTTGCGTTGCCAAATGCTTCCAGCAGAGGATTAGACTGCAGGATAATGTCCTTCACATGCTGAACGTCACAAACAACACAGACGAGGTTTCAAGGCTGAGATCTCCTTCACAGATATTAAAGACACTATGCAAGATCCAGCTGTTACCTGTACTTTGGCTCCTCCCCCTGATACTTTGGATATGTAGCCCATAATGTACTTAGCAGCGACTGTTTTTCCTGCCCCACTTTCTCCACTAGACATACATTTGTAGGACAGAAGCACGACACATATGTATGTTATATATATTATATATACATATATATTCTTTATATAATATTTTCATGCATGCAACATTTAAGTTGTATGTATTATAAATATGCATTTATATGAATGTATTTTGAATATGCATTTCCTGGGGTCGAACCCATGACCTCTGCTGATGCCAGCACAATGCTCTATTAGCTGAGCTACAGAAAAGCTTGTATATGACGTCAGTGGTGTTTGAACAAGCCCTACTCGCATAAGCAACATGAACTGTCATTACTGACACAGGAAGCTGTGGGTAACAACTTTACAAGCATCATATTCTTTGTTAAATGCCTGTTCAAAGGAATGAAACCCTGAATAAAGCTGCAGCCCGTAACTTTTTGGGGTTTCAAATGAGCAAAAAACAGACATCGAGCAAATGCATAACAGATCAGTGCTCAACAAAATCTATACAAAATCGCCGCAATAAGCTTAAAATAATAACTGATCATTTGAGCTGTCTGGTCCAGTTGTTCTGAAATGTCAGTTTGGCTTAATTTGACTTCAACATATGTACTGAAAAGTGTGTAAAGTAACCTGCAATTTTGTGTTTTAAACAGAGATGGCGGTGAAGAAGCGGACGTTACGGATTGCAGCTTTAATGAACATGAAAAATGTTGGTATAATAGGAAGAAAATCCAAAGAAAACCCAATGTCTCTGGTCAGCTTGCCCTGGAGCTTATTTTGACACTTTTATGAGATGCTGTCTGTTAAGTCATTGACTGATTGGGCATTAAGGCAACAAGGCAACAAGGCAACTGCCTTCGATTTTAGACGCAGCCATTTTGAGAAACAAAACAGTTATCTGCCAATCAGGAAGGAAGCTATACTAAGAACAACTACTGCTGTAAAGCCTTTAGTGTGTGTGACCTGGGTGTGAAAAATTAGGTAAGGAACTGACAACAGCAAGGAGAGAAAAGAAAGTGGAAATTGTAAGAACGTTTCCCCTATGTTCATTAAGTAACTAAAACGTTAAAAAATGTTATTTTCAAAGTTCTAGGAATGTTCAAAAATACATTGTTTAGACAGTGTATTAACGTTATTGCTTGGTTGCTTGCAAAAATGTTTTGGAGAACTTTTAGAGACCCGATGTTCTAAGAACGTTCCCTGTTGTCTGGGAAGAAGCCTTGATGGAACCAAAATTGAACTGAATGAAAATTCAGTGCATAGCACAACATCTAGTTAAAATCTAGTTAAAAGTCAATTACTTAAGTTAGAATGTTTACAAATTGAAGTTACAAGGCAGATTTCTCTCAAAGCTGGAGATTTCCTTTGCAGACACAAAGAAAGCAGATGATATTTTGGAAGATCAGTCACATGACGAGTCACATGACTTCTCTGACGTTCACTCTCCACCAGATGAATTTTGAGAGAAGTTCTTGGGCTGTTTGGAGGTGGGACTCACACATGAAAGCGGGTTTGGTTTCGATTGTGGCAAGTTACAGGAAAAACAAGGGTGTTGAAACAGGGTGGCAAGTATCAAAATAGAACCACAGCAGTTAACAAACCTGATGATAACACACTGATTTTCACTGTCGATCATCATGTTTCTGTACATGTTGTCTGTCAGAGCATAAACATGTGGTGGGTTCTCATACTGAGCCTGAAGAGAGAGAGAGAGAGAGAGAGAGAGAGATGAACAGAAGTGATTATGACATTGACTGTAACTTGTACATAGAATCACAAGCGTGCTGTATTTAACGTACAGCTCCCTGGTAGAGCTCAATCTCCCGGTCAGTGAAGTAAGGCATCTGTTTAAATGGATTCACAGAGATCAATACAGGCCCTATGTAAGTCTTTAGATCAGAGTTAAGGAAGTGTGAACCATCCAGTTCAATTTAATACACTTCCGTTTGTGTCAGTTTAGTTTCGTTGTTTAGTTCAATTCAACCATAATACTGTATTTTTATTTATGTAGTTCAAAAAGACGCACATTGGTGAAGTTATTGTTGTAAATATCTGCTTTTGTCAATATATGATAAAAAATAAAATTTGGTTTGATGGTATTTTGGTACGAATCATTATTTTCAAAATTATGCTGACACAAATGTAATTTGTCAGATAATTTACATTGTAGAAAAAAAAATGACAAAGCATCAGGTCTTACATTTACAAACGCATAACCGTATTTTGTATAAGAAAGTAATGTATAAAACTGTATTCGTATAGTAATTATTTACGTTATCAATGTGAAATCAATGACATTTACACTCATTGACAATCGATCCACACTCTTTTGCTAATGTAATGTTGTGTTAAAGGCAGCGTTCTCGTTACACAAACACAGCGCCTGTCAAACGTTGTGTGAAATAAGGAAGTGAGTGTGTCCGAGATGTTGAGTCACAAATAAACCAAAGCAGAAGAACAGACTTACTAATCTTACAGATCACTTACTGATCCAAATTCAGTATCAACACAGCAAACCAGATTAGAATTGAAACTTGAACTGAATTCAGTGTGAACTGAAATTTGAGTTTGCGTTTTGGGTTTAAGGAAGCAGACTAAGGTGCAATGAAATGCAAAGAAATTCACAGTGTGTCCGGTGTTATTACAACGGATTAGAAGGATACAAAGATGTAGTCATCCATGTATCTCTTTTTGAGGTTTTCCACAATGGCATCTTCAGTGATCTTGGAGAGAAGCACCATGTCATCCACACCACTCTGCTTGACATTCTGGCTCTGCCAGTGGTACTTACTGGCCTAATAGAGGAAGAAAGAGAAAAAGAGAGAGAGAGAGAGAGAGAGTTAGGTTTACAAGAGCATTTACAGTGACTGAATGTTAACCAGCTGTCTTCTGAAGGAGGCCTTTGCTCCACAACACAAATATAACAATCATCGGACAAATACACCTCCCTCAACATAATAAACAAATATCCTGTTTTCAGATCTATTGATATCTGTTTTTATATCCTTTATCACATTAACATTAACCAGCATTAAATACTGCCTTGTTTGTTGCTATTATGTAGTCTGTGTTAATTACAACTTTGTCGCTTTGGATAACGCATCTGCCAAATGAATAAATATAATGTACAACAGTTGCTTGAGTCGAATAGTTCTGGGCTATTAATTACATTAACCAACAGTCCATGCAAATTAGGTGGCTTAAAAAAGTCATGTCAGATGCAAACCAAGTTTTGCTACTTTGGAAAGAAAAAAAAGAGAGGCAGGCCAGGAAACAATGTCTGGTTTTAAAACAGGAAGCGTCTTTTCACTCAGTCTGTAATTTGCACATAAATATAATCTATTAAATGGATGGAAGAAAGCTTTGAGTTGCCTAACCACAGTTTTACATATTGCACCAATATTGAGGCAGGTAAAAAACATTGACCCTGAAAACTGACAGCATAGTCATAGAGAGACCTACAGCACCCAGTTCCTCTTTTAGCCCTTTCTGATTACTGAAATATTGACTGCTGCATATACCCAGTGATGACTGCACACAGACGGGGAGAGAAGCTAAAAGCTGAACTGAAATGTGTGTGCCTGTGGGCTTCATTTAACAGGAAACAAGATTTTCACAAAAAACGAGTCAAAAAGTCAACAACATGTTGAGTTGACACAAATGTTGTCTACAAACTTGTCTGCAAAATTGAAGGGATGAGAAAAGGTTAGAAACAGCTGTTTTGGTAATGACATTGTAAGTATTTCATAGTTCAAATGCTAATTACATATTGTGTATGTAATTGTGTATGTAATGTACACGTGTGTATATATATACACACACATAAATATGAATATATAAATATACAATCAATTATATAAATTGATTAATGTATAGATATAAGAGATCCTGTCAGGTCTTCTGAAAAACTCAAAAGGTGAGTCTTTTGTCTGAGGTGGTGGTACGTGATAATTAAAGCGGGAAACCGCAAATGGTAGCATGCAACAGGCAGCAGATGCACAGAAGCCATAAACCAGTTGCGTGGCATTTCTTTGATGTATGCACTAAAAGATTATGGCCTAGCATAATCATTTTGCACACGCTAACATTGTGGGAATGAACAACATCATCTATTATGTAAACCCATGTAAATACAAGTGTAAATACAATGTAAGAAACATTGGCTGCACGTTATAGTAGAAAAATACTGTAAAGTTTGTACTGTATACTGTACAGTACTGTAAAGTTTACAAAGACAACTGAGAATAAAGATCGCCAGGGTCCCGATATCTGGAATATTGAAGCCTCAGCTGGAGTCATATTTATTTTTTACATTTAAATTTGAGGTAAACCAATAAATGAGCTCCATAAGTCTTCCTTGCTTTTGATGTGTTTCACCATTAGGAAGCTGTCAACCTCCTACTGGGATTGTGGGCTGAACCCCTGTGTCTTCACCACAGTTCCAACACCATACAGGGTTCTGACGTTATACTGTGCGTATCTGACCTACACTATTAAGTGTAGAACAAAGCCATTGTAGCCACATTCAATGTAGAACTAGCTGGTAATGACCCAAGACATGGAAAATGCTTAAACTGTGGAAAATGCCGTATTCCTTCTTTAGAAAGTCTGTGATTCACCTACTGATTCCAAAATTGGTGGACGAGAAAATCCTGTCAAAGCACTGTGAGTCATACAGCGATTAAAGAAGCAGCTGATGTGTATTTTTAAATATAGAGAAAGGAAATTATAGCATACAACTACAAAGCTGTACGGGTTCTCCACCTGAAGAATTAGGGGACATCAATGAATCAGTCACTGACAACTCACTGATGTATTTGCTGAGGTCTGCTCTAATGACACGGATGGAGTCTCAGATACAGCTGGGAGAAAAATAACAATCTCATTGTTTTGAAGTTACCTCACTAGACTCTTAAACTGAGTGACCTTCCTAACTGCAGGTTCTTAAATGACAAAAAAACTTGAGAACGACAAACCGCACACATATTTAAAATAAAGGTTGTAAAAGGTTTCTTGTCAGACTGTATGGTTTCATAAAGAACCTAACATACACAGAACCTTCCTCTTGCACAAAGGTTCTTTTCAGTGGCGAAAGGTTCCACAGACTATGCAAAGGTAAGAAAGAAACTGTCGTTTTAAAACTTCTTTGAGGAACCAAAAATGGTTGTTCTATGGCAACGCCTGCTACAATATTCATCAAACAAATGTTCTACGATCATTTAAAATTTTCATTTTTTTAAGAACATTGTATTAATGTTCTTATAATCATGCAATAACGTTAGCTAAACTTTTTTAATTTTATGTTTTTACAATGTTTCAACTTTATGTTTTTGATATATGATATATAACATTAAACAGTTCCTACTAACGTTGCTGCAAGAACATTTCTGATAACTTCGAGAGAACATTAGTCAATGTCCTCAGAAAGTTCCTAAAGTGTAAAACAATCGATCACACCGTATCCCCCAGGACAGTGTGGTTCCCAGGGAACGTGCAGGCATCCTTTGACCTGTAGGCCAGCTGTGGTGGAAAAAAAACAGACTCTGAAAAGCTGAAGATGTTGTGAGGAAGTGCTGAGACAGAACCCACAAGTCCCCTCTGACACACATCTTCACTTCCCCACCACCCACCTCTAGATGCTGTTGCGAAAATCCTTTCTGAACCTCTTGCTACCAGTAACCCACTTCCTTCAGAGCACCTTTTCATCTCCTAGCTTTCAGTTACCTAGATGACCTCGAGAGAACCTTCCGTAGCACCGTAGCAAAGGAAATGTAACAGCCCGCTAGTTTGTCAACAGCAGGCTTTGAACAGCAGATGCACTCCACCCATGTGTATGTGCAGATTTAAAGGGGCAATGCTCGGAGAGCATGACACCATCACTAATAAACAGGGTCCATTGGTTTCCATTTAAGGAGCTGTTTGAATTTACTACAAACCCTGTGACTTCTGTATGTTGTGCTGTTCGTTCGATAGCTTCCTTTTCAGCTGTGAACACATCCTATACGAGTCGTCTCGAACAAATAACATTGTTTTTGACATTCAGATTTAGCACCTAGTTGTGCAATGAGCGAACAGAGGAAAATGTACTCCTGTACCCATCTAACAGAGTACATTCTCAGAACGCTGGCCAAGGTTCTCTAAAAGTTCTCTCAAAGCTATCAAAAACAATCTTGCAGTAATGTTAGTAGAACTTTTTAAACATTATATATCAAATATCATATATGAAAACTTTGTTTTTAAGAATTTAGTCGAATGTTTTAAAAACGTCACAGCATTGCAAAATGTTTAAACAACATTCTTATAATTAAGCAGTAATGTTAATACGACATCTTAAAAACTGGATGTTTTGAACGTTCCTAGAACTCAAAATAACATTTCAAAATAAAATTTTTGTTACTCAGTGGAAACATTGGGGAAACGTTCCTACAGCCTGACATTGTTAGCTGGGTATGCAGTTACTCTTAGGTGTACACAGAAGTAACTCATAAGTCAAACTGGAATTGATTTTGTTCAATACTTTCAATCAATAAAGTTTTTTTTTCAATGATGGTCACTAATTCAAAACTTACCCGAGATCATTTGATCACTTTCATTTAAATATGAGACAACAAAAGTCTACAGGAACGTAGTGACGAGCCAGCAGCGCTGACAGACAATTGTTTTCTTTACCATTCTGCCGGTGTGGAGTTTATTCTCCTCACTGTGGCTCTTCCTTCGGGCTGACGGGTGAAGCGATCCAAAGGTTTCTCAGCACCCTGTCATGACCAGCAGACTGTAGAGGACAAGAGCAGACCGAGCAGTGAAGGGAAGCAGCCTGTGAGCATTTATCACTTCCTCAAACTCCCACAACCCTTAGGTGAGACGAGAAGTTGCATGCGGTCTCTCGCTCTTCATTCACATCCATTGACAAACACAGGCTGTCTCACACAAACGCCGTTATCATGAGATAATTTATCAGTTATACCTTATCACTGCCCTGTTGACGGAAGCATGCAGGTTAGCCGTTGAGCTGCAGAGAGGGGCGCGAAACAGGATGCGGCCCCTCTGTGATTTGGCGGTGTGATGCAGAACTGGTGCAGTCATCCTGCAAGCACCAGTGCTGAACACACCCTCACTCGCACCCTCATTTAAACTCATTATTCAGTGCTAAATGCAAAACGGAACCTGGGTACATACAGTGCTGTCTGACCACAAGGGCCCGTGCCTGCTGGTAGAGCACAAGCTGACCTCTGAGGCCTCCTACCATGTCAAGAGGGAACACGATTAGCAAGTAAAACTACCTTTTTAAACACCCACATTATGACGAAAGGGGCGGGGCCTACAAATCAGAGATTTCTCGGTGACTAGAACAAAATATAAATAAATAAAAACAATACACCGTATGTTCATTGTACACAATGCGTCTTTTTATTCAGTATTTCAGATTCAACTCGTCTACGTACAGTTCAGAAGACACAAACTACATCACTGTCACATGACAGCAGAGCATGTTACCGAGTAGCATGTGAGGAGTAACACAACAAATGTCTGGAAACACATGTGACTGTTTTCCAAAGTGAACTTGAGTTCTGCCGAAAGTAGAAACACACAGCGCAATTAAAAAGCGTATCTTCAAAAGCAAAACTTCTTCACATACTGTAACAACTGTACCAAGATTTGATTATGCAGTTAGCGCCTCTGCAGAGACAACGATAATTCTAGTTTTCATAGAATCTTGCTTATATGTATTTTTCTTAGCAAATGTATTACCTTAAGCAAAACAATCCCTACGATAAAAAATAACACATAAATCTTGAGATTATGACAAATAAACATAGCACCATACTGTAGCACCGCAGACTGGCCGCCAGTCTTTGAACGGAGGCCATCTCTTCAAAATCTGCTCTTCCAATCAAACATTCGACAAGTGCCGCCAGGATCCAGGAGAGACAGAGAGTCTGTAGAGACTCTTTAACAGTGGCTGATACTAACAGGTTTAGACAGAGATGATTTAGTGACAAATTTGAGCTAAAAGCTGTTGATTCTCTTGATTTAAATCCTTTGAAATTCTTTTAGTAAAAAAAACTACAGAGATTCTGAAAGAATAAAACACAACTAGGAACTAAATGGATGTTGGCAGAGCGGCCAAATGGATAAAGCAGAAAACTGTTGTGTGTTGGAATCTGGGTTCCAGGTCACTTTCAATTAACATAAAATACAAGGCATGAGAAACATTATCATCAGGCTAAATCGTGACCCAGAATCACCCAAAAAAAAAGATTTTGTGATCTTGTATGTCATTGTAATACTGAATGAAACCATACAATAGCTTTTTGGGAGAAACAGCCCAAAACTAAAAATTAAAAGCAATTACATCTCCTTTTGAATGATGTGAGCGATTGTAGATGAAAATGTTGTTATATTTGGGCGATTCTACTCTGTTTGTACCTTTTTTTATGTGCACCATTTTGCTCTGTTGCCACAGTGACCTTGTGCACTGATTTAAACTGTCGTGTTAGTTTATGAACAGTGCATTTTACTGAGGTTGGTTTAAACTGTCATGTTAGCATATGAACAGTGAGTTTTACTGGGTTAAAAGTCACTGGTTTAAACTGTCATGTTAGTTTATGAACAGTGAGTTTTACTGGGTTGAAAGTGTGTGCCAAGTAACAGAGTTGAATGAAGAACGACCACATTACTGTTGCATATGTACAATGGCTTTCGATGGCCGATTCAGCTACCACAGTTGTGCGTGTAACCTAAAACTGAACTTTTCATTCACTGTTCCAAGTTAACTGACGCACTTATGATTCATTGTTTTAAGCATCATGAGTCCGAAAGGCCAGATAATGGCACAGCATCTGCAAACAGGCGGAAGACCGTCAGATTTAAAGATACAGTATCTTAGCACCAACCACACGGCTGAATGAGAGCTTATGATATCTGAATGATCGAATGATAATAACTCTACCGGACTGTTCAACACTGACAGCTATTTCATTGCTGGACGTCTCCAAAGCACAAATCAATTCAAGTAACTGACATTAAATCAATTCGAATCAATTACTGGCGCGTTTGCGAGTCTTTCTGGGAGATTCACCAGCTCATAACATCATTTGTTTATTAAACAAGTCAAGCGAAGATGTTGGAACAGAAAGCAGTGCAGGGAACGCTATTCTTCATTTGACATCTTCTCTCGTCGAAAACCAGTAACTGTTGATCGTAGCTATTGTGGTAATAACTACAGCAATTACTGTCAGTGTGAACAGCCTTTAAGAATGTAACAAGTAATAATGTTGACCGGTCTATACATGTTTCTTTAATCACATTACGATAATGAACTAATACTCAGTGAGATCTATCAGCACAGGTGTGACAAAGACGTTTCTGTACACTGTGTGATGGATAAAAGCACCATGGTATGAGCGAAGGAGACACTGGCAGGCAGACTGGTATTCACAGCAGCAGGGCCAAAGCAGCTGGTCTGAGGAAGAGACTCTCTCTCTCTCTCTCTCTCTCTCTCTCTCTCACTTCATGTCTCTCACTCTCATTTCTTCCACACTCTACAATGATGTCAGTCTGCCAGTGGTTTAGAGCACTCCTCCAATGGAATGCTGAGCATGGGCGGTTTGGCCATGCGAGAAGAAGGGAGGGGGAGAAAAGAGAGAGACAAGTAGAGGGAGAGAGAGAGAGAGGGGAATGAGGAGAAAGAGAGGTCAGTGTCCTTGGCAGGTTTTGCAGCACATCTGTCTGAAGTATGGGCGGCTGCAAAACTTGAACCTGAGCACCAGGGGGCAGTATGCCACTGTGTTCACATCTTTACACTCTGCAGGACACAGAAAAAATACAGGAATCAGTAACATACTGAAAAAGTAATTCACGTCTTAATTGCACACAATGACCAATGTTTCCAGTTTTCTGCTCTGCATCTCAAAGTTTTCAAGCCTACAAACATTTTGTACAAACACAAATAAAAAAGGCTCCAACAAATACTTCCTTCAGTTACAGTAGTTCTGGTAAAGTTTAAAATGGGTGTATATAGTTTGTGATTGGGTTCCAGTTTGTATATCTA
The DNA here is from genome assembly GCA_036877575.1 of Botia almorhae. Classification (NCBI taxonomy): domain Eukaryota; kingdom Metazoa; phylum Chordata; class Actinopteri; order Cypriniformes; family Botiidae; genus Botia; species Botia almorhae. The sequence continues at coordinate 17,639 of JAZGTJ010000500.1, forward strand.
CACTATGAACCAGACGTACAGACCTTACCGGTGATAAGAAAGTAGATTCTTTTTACATTTTTGCATTTGGCAGACGCTTTAATCCAAAACGATTTAATGTGCGTTCAAAGTATGTGTTTGTTTATCAGGACCCGTGTTCCCTAGGAATCAAACCCACAACCTTTGTGCTGCTAACATTCCGCAAATTGTGCTACAGGAACACTTAATAGTGTGTGATGAGACAGAATGAGAGTTCCGGAACCACAGACCGCATTACAATATCGGTCACAAATGCACGTACAGATGCATGCGACAAAAATCTAAGATATATCATCTGTACACCTTTGATATACCGTTTCCAACACACTTTGATCTGTTACACACTAACTCTTATTCAACCATATCACGTAAAACAGATAATATGTACGCAGGGATGCAGACTGGGTCCGTTTGCCCTTTAAACTCTAACCTTCGGGGTTATCTGTAGGGCCACTGTATTCACACTTGCTCTTGCATTGCTGCATGTACGCAGGGCGATGCGTCTCCGTGCATTCAACGGATGGCTGACCGGTGTGCGTCACACACTGCACTGATCGCATTTCCTGCCCCATTCCGCACTTAGCCGAGCACTGAAATGCAAAGATGCCGTCAGAAACACAGGACAGAACGCAGGCACGACTCGGAACGTATCTGAAACCAAAAACTTGGAAAAGGTTACAAACTTGGCAGCCGACAGTGGAACCACACATATTCTTGCCATTTACAACTCAAGACATAATCCAATACAGCCTGAACTTTAAACAACTCAAATGTCAATTTTAAGTGCAATTTTAAGGGTAAAATCACCTCTCCCCAGGGTCCCGTAACCCACTGAGGTGGGGGGCAGCGTTGTATGTTACAGCGCACCCTGGTGGTCGGGCGGGTTTGTTTCGGGCACTCTGACTCTGGCAATGTTTCTCCGTTCTCTCCACTTTTACACACTATCACCCTGTACCGGTAACCGGGACCACAGTTAGGAGTGCACTGCAAAAGGAGAGACAGAAGACAACACATTTAGAGAGAGAGAGAGAGAGAGAGAGAGAGAGACATTTACTGTTCTTCTATTTACTCATTTTTCTAGTAGTACATTCGTATGTAGTTAGCGTTCTTCTACCTCAGACCAATCCAGTGCATGCCACTCTGGGGGGCAGGTGTGGTTGTGGCAGGGCTCAGTGACGGAAGGACGAGGGGCGGCGCATGCCGAGTCATCCAGAACTTTCTCCTCTGTGGCTGAGATCTTCCTCTGACAGAGGACCTCCCGTGTGCGCACACCTCCATTACAGGTCCTGCTGCACTCTGACCACTCCCCTGTCTTCCACCTGACAAACACACACAAATCATGAGCTCTCGTGATGTCATCACGTGTCACCACGCTGTTATCAGATGTGCTGGAGACGTCACATGATGTCTTGTCAAGTGGAATCCAAGAGTCTAAGACTGCACTGAAAAAATCATTTTAATTGTATCCAAAACTAAAATACTGAAAGTTCTAAGGTTTTAAAATCTTGTGTTGATGTGAATTCAAAAACAAATACTGTAAATTCTGCACGTCTGGGTCACTAATCAAATGTAAGCAAATTCATGACCAAGTTTGTACAAAAAGTCAGATTTTCTAATTTCCAGTGAAGAACTCAACGTGCTTGTTGGAACGTTCTCAATTCATCTTGGAACAACATCAGGTTCTGCACAAACTTGTGGAGTTCATGCCAGCTACAGTACAGGCTGTCATTAAAGCAAAAGGCTGGCGTCCAAAATACAAACAAATACAACGAAAAGCCTTTCAGTTTAACTCTTACTATTTTGCACTGTTTAGTTTCACTGTAGGTTGAATAACATTCTCCAAAAGTTCTCTCAAAGTTATCAAAACGTTTTTGCAGTAACATTAATAGAATTTGTTTTTAACAAATAATTTATTATTTTAAAATTGTTTATTATGTTTAAGTTGTTTGTGGAATGTTTTAAACATAAAAAAATGTTGTAACCAAACAATAATGTTAATACATACACTAATGAATGTTCCCAGAACGCTAAAAAGAGCACTTTTAATACTTTTGTTACTTAATGGAAACATTAGGGCAACGTTCTTACAATCTAACATTGTTAGTTGGGAGATCACCACACACACACACACACACACACACACATATACAGAACACCCACATTGGAGGGCAGGGCTCCAAGTTGCATGTTCGTTTCTTGTCTTTGGGCTTGTTCTTCTTGTCACAGAAGTGGTTGTACACAACAGAGAGATCCGCTTGTTTCTTGCACACCACTTGCTGGACTTGAACCCCTGTGACAGAGAGAAGAAGTCACAAACCAGCAACTTATGAGGCTGTACGACCCTTATGAAGCTAGAAGGCAGTTGTGTTTGTAGTAAGGAACCGAGGCAGCCTGCAAAGTTAAATAAATCACTTTTTCCCACAGCAAATTAGTTCTGCACCACAGCAAACAGTGTCTTATCAGCTAGACGGACATGGGTCATTCGTTTACAAGGCATTACAAAGCAAGAATAAAGGGGTAAATAAAAAACAGGAAGTGACATCAGAGCTGGCATAATCCTCAGTGGCGATCTTGGTATATACACTGCATACAAATGCTGATTCCCAGGTTCCGTTTAACCTCATTCTAACAGGCAGAGATGGGGAATGTTCACGGTTCATTTGAATTTTGTTGGTCATCTTGCTTGTCTCATACATTTGAGGTTATGATTCTGATGATTCTAAAGTGAGTTATTATATAGGTGATCAGACACTAAAGACTTTCACCTCCAGCACACAGCGCAGAGCAGCGAGACCAGGATGTATAATGCCACGCGTAGCCGCTCAGTGGATCTCTGCTGACCGGTGGGTTAAATCGGAAATGGATACCAGGATTTTCCTCCCGGACCAACACCTGCAACATACCGCAAAAAAAAACGGTGAGCTAGCCACTGATTTACGCATCAAGAAAATAACACAGCTGACCTATAAGTATAATTTAAAATTGAAACAGAAAATTACAGTTCTTTCAAAAACCCAAATCACTGCAGCTTTCTAAACAACAAAACATCTGTAGCACAAATAAAGGCCGTGCACAAATATACAGACCACCCAGCATCTCCCCAGCTAACAGGGAGCGTTCTCAGAACGCTGGCTAACGTTCTCTAAAAGTTTGCTCACAGGTATCAAAAACATTCTTGCAGTTACGTTATTAGAGCATTTTTTTAACGTTACATATCAGATATATCAAAAATGTTCTGCTTAATTTGTTAGTGGAATGTTTTTAATGTTTCAATATTCAAATAACGTTCTTACAACCAAGCAAAAACTTGAATATGTCTAAACACTGGACACTTTGAACATTCCTAAAACATTTTGGAATTGTTAGCTGGGGCATACTGTTACCATAACAATCAGGGTCATGTTTGTAGGTCCGAGTGCTTCCAGGGTTTCTGGTTCATTAGTGGGTCGGCGGTAGTGAAAGGTGGTTCCGGCAATGTCAAAGCGCCGCGGTGTGTCGATGGTGAGCTTGCCGTTGATAAAGAACTGATCTCCTTTACTCTTCAACACTGCAATGGTCACAGGAAGGGTTAAAGTCACTTTAGGTTTAAAACGATACAAAGACGAGAAAATAATGCAAGTACCCAGCTAACAGGGAACATTCTTAGAATGTTGGCTAATGTTCTCTAAAATCGCTCTCAAACAGTTATCAAAAACGTTCTTGCAGTAATGCTTTTGTGTTATATGTCATATATCAAAAAATGTTATTCTTAAGTTAGTGGAACGTTTTGAAGTTACAGAACAGAAAAAAGTTTGAATAACATTCTTATAACCAAGCAATACTGTTAATACAACGTCCAGAAACTAAATGTTTTGAACGTTTCTAGAACATTAAAAATCATGTTTTTGTTACTTAATGGAAACGTTAGGGAAACGTTCTTACAACCTAAAATTGTTAGCTGGGTATTCATTCACTGTTTCAGTGGGTACTGATTCACCTCACACTACAGCAGGGAAGCTGTATAATGGATCAGTGTATTACTTCTGCTTCCCATAAGAGCGTCAGTATTTAATTAAAACCATGAAAAATGGTCTCACCCAAGTAATTGAGAGAGATGTTGAGCTCTTGGATGTGTATAAATACAGATCCTTTGGGAATCCTAACCACCTCTTCATAACCTAAAAGAGGGCACACAAACACAGACAGATGCACATGCATGTATTCATAGCAGCAGAACAATGCAGTTAGTGGCGTTTACTGAGGGTGACTGGGATTGGATCTGCAGAGGTCTGAAATTCCTACGGAATTCCTGGGCAACTTCCCTGGATTCTGCTGCCCAACAAAGATTGCGTTTAAGGCCAGATTCCACCACAGGGCCGCAAACAACTCCAGCCTCTGACCAGAAGGTAAAAAAGGGAAAAGCTAAACTAATTTTAATCCAGTCCAACCACTGACAGAAATTTAGTTGTTAACTGAGGCCATGTGGTGAAGACTGTGCCTCTATCTGCACTGAATGCTGCAGTACTGCAACACACATACAGAGAGATAGAGCGAGAGAGAGCAGGAAATAACCATGAGTTGTCACTCACACTTGTTGGCATTTTGTGTTAAACAATGCCATGTTTTTGCCAAATTTTCCAAAGGTTAGCGAGTTGAGAAAATGTACTGGCCATGAAATGTTGTTTTGCATTATATATACTTTTTCCTCACATTTTTGAGTGGTGCCAGGAACTCTGTGATACCTGTGTGAGGAACGGTCTTCATACATTTAATAAGAACGACCCTGGGACCAGCTGGTTAAAAGTAATTGCAAAAACAATTTTATTTACCCATTTTAAGGCGTTTTTAATCGTATTTGGCACTTTACAGCTGGAAATTTTGGAAATATCTGAAAATATTTCATTCACTGCTTGCATTAAAAAAAAGCGTTGTTACTTAAAATTGTTTAAGTTGTCTTTATGCCTTCAGGAGCCATGAACTCACCAACAAAGCTAAAGCCAAGAATAGCCCATCATCCCGGCTTCAGCTTGCCACTGCGGTCAATGCTCCCCAGGCTGCCCGCCCAGGGAGTGGCCCAATCAGGCTTCCTGCAGCTGAGAATAACCCTTACCTCAGCAGCGATCCAGCGGCCTGCTGTTCAACAGCACCACCCACACCAAACCTGCCCACATCCGAAAAACTGCTATCTCCCAAAACAGCATCAGAACCCTCCAGTGTCATATAACTATCCAATGACAGTTCATTAGAACTTCAGCTTAAAGGTCAATCTGTGTGGGTGATTGGGAACCTCATTACCTGGAGCCAGTGGTACTGCAAATATTGGCATTACTTAAAAACTATTATGGCCGACTGGTTTTTTGTCCCACTATGTGCAATGTGTTTAAAATAGCCAATGATCAATAAGAGAATGATGCACACGGCAAATTAATCTAACCTTACTGTTAAAATGCCCATTTATAGTGATAAATATAATAAATATTCAATTCAAACACTTTCTTCAAGCCTGGCTAAAACTAAGTCAGTTACACAAAAAGGTAAATTTGTCTAATTTGAATCTAAAAAGTAAGTCTGATAAAGCCCTAACTAACTGTCAACTGGTCAGACTTGTGTTTAGGCCCCAAATGTTAACAAACATAGTCTAACACGTACTTAAATGCATTGCAAAATTGGAGGAAGAAATGCTGTATTCCAGATGCTGTATTCAAGGTTTACAACATTCATGGGGTGAGGAACAGATTATGAGCAGGTTCTTGCATGTAAGCAGGTAATTATGAAATGCCTTTGAGAACGACTGGGGTTCCTGCACACCCTTCAACAAGGCAGCTGTCCATATATGACAGAAGCATGATGTTCACTACACACACACACACACACACACACAATATGACAGAATCATGATGTTCACTACACACACACACACAATATGACAAAAGCATGATGTTCACTACACACACACACACACACACAATATGACAGAAGCATGATGTTCACTTGACACACACACACACAATATGACAAAAGCATGATGTTCACTTGACACACACACTCACAATGACAGAAGCATGATGTTTACTTGACACACACACACACACACACACACAATATGACAGAAGCATGATGTTCAGTACGCACACACACACAATATGACAAAAGCATGATGTTCACTACACACACACACACACAATATGACAGAAGCATGATGTTTACTACACACACACACACACACACACAATATGACAGA
>JAZGTJ010000500.1:23906-78549 GCA_036877575.1 Botia almorhae
GATGTTTACTACACACACACTCACACACACAATATGACAGAAGCATGATATTCACTACACACACACACACACAATATGACAGAAGCATGATGTTCACTACACACACACACACACACAATATGACAGAAGCATGATGTTCACTACACACACACACACACACACAATATGACAGAAGCATGATGTTTACTACACACACTACAATGTATAAAGAACTGGATACTCTGAACGTTCCTAGAACTTTTAAAAGAAAATTTGTACCTTTATTGTTACCCAACGGAAACGTTAGGGAAACATTCTTACATATTAAAATTGTTAGCTGGGTTGTTAGGGATTGTAGAGCCTCTTGGATCTTCTAAGCCTGAAGTGTGACATCTACACCCGTCTCAAGGTTCAAGTTGCATCCACCACTCTCCATTCATTAACATTTTTCCATCTCATGACATAATTCACTGCACATTTACTGATGGCTTTCTGGACGCAGACTGAGAAAGCTCACACTGGAGAACAGGAAAGCTGTATTATCAGGGGGCTTTAAAGGTCTGTGTACCGCACTAAAGGAAGGAGCAACAGTCTCCCTTATGTTCTGGATACTCAAAGGAGCATCAATTCACTTAGACTTCTGGGTTGGATCCAACCCTCAAAATACTCCCCCAGACACCATGGGAACGGGCCAAGGCTGCTCCCAGTACCTCAAAGCGTGTCACACACACACACAATTCTGAGGTCTGGGGGGAGCTTCTCAATTCGGGCAATAGGCAGCTTGTGTTACTTCGGTTAACAAGAGTCTCACATTTGCAAGCTTCAATTACTGTAACAGACTAAATGATATCATCTAGCTTCTTCTGTGAGGGAACTCACAGGGAATGACTTGAGGCCGCTGACAGCAGGGTTTATTTCCACATGGTGTGTGTGCAGTTTTTTTACCGACAGATGTCATTGTGCCAGATTTGTGTTTATCGCATTTTGCACGGTGATACAATTTTCATTCTGTTACTTTTCTCTCATTATCGCCATCTCTGTTTGAAACATAACATTGCAGGTTCTTTTACTTTCTTTACATGAAAAAAACTTCACGTCGTCAAACTGACATCTCCTGGGAAATCAGACCCAACAGATCAGACTATCAATTATTATTATAAGCCTCACGTTGCTCAATAACTGATTTTTGCTCTTTTTTTTCACCAAAAAGATTTTACTGATGGAAGCTTCGGGGTTTAAAAACATTCCAAAATGATTATGAAAGAAACACACAAATGTCCCTTTCCAAATAACCTCAGTTTAAAGCAGCATATTAATTGCATCAGGCAAATCGCTGCTGACATTCGTGCATAAAACAATGCATGCCTGAAAACAATGCTAAGTTAGCGACGATAGGTTAACTTATATAGAACTAGCAAAGCACTATACCGGTGCAAACAGAATTGTGGGTGGTATGTAAATAAGATGCAGGGCTTTGAGTTGGAGTGACACAAAGGTTTGGTGTATTTTAGAACCAAACCATGTGCCAGCTCAGACCGGCATAATGAAGTTCAGCTTTAACATCCAGAAAGAGCTAGTTGGAAATTCTCAGCCATCAAGGAAGGAATTGTGCTAGAACCTAGACACAGTCCCAGAAATAAAGTATTTCAACTCTATTCAAAGCTGACAGGAACAATATTTTAGCACCCAACTTTGTGTTGAAACAAGCTTTACTTTTACATTAGGGGATTGTATTTTAACACAGACTGTAAATCCACAGCTACAGAAACTCGCCTCTGTCAAGACCGGAGCTGTTTGTACTGAATCCCCTTTGAGGGCTTGTATTTTAACACCTGAAACTTTATTTCACAAGACTGTTTATCTAAAACAGAACATTTTGTGAAAACCCGGTCTTCAGTAAAAATAAAAAAGGTGTTTCTGCGATGTGTTTAATTTGTATACAGTTATATACAAAGTTCAAAATAAAGCACACACACTCAGTACCTCCTTCAGGCAAGGAGTCGTTGAACACTCCCTCGATGACCTCACAGCTGCTGCCGTCTCCTCCGCAAATGCGGCAGCGGTCTTCCCGAACATCCGAGCCCAGGATCCGGTCACAGCCCACGTGCTGCAAATAGGCACAGGCACACATGCAGAGGGGTCAGAGGTCAAGGGTCAAAGGTCAGTGCTTACTGTCATCAGAAAGCAGAGCAAAAAAAATAGACAGATTTTACATTGCAAGCTCACAGGCAAAACAAACCGCACAAAACCACAGTGCAAAAAACAGCAGGTTTATTCAAAAGAATTATCAGCGGAATAACTTTTCTGTATATCACTTTTGATGAATAGTGTCAGCTAAATAACAGGAATACAAAGAGCCAGACCTGTACAAAATCCAGATATTTAAAGGGACAGTTCACCCAAAAATGAAAAATCTGTCATTGTCTACTTAATCTTTTGTTGTTCCAAACCCGTATGACTGACTGACTTCAGTGGAAGATAAAAGTAGATGTTAGGCGGAATGTTAGTGACTGAATCCTCAGTCCCCATTCACTTTCATTGTATGTGGAAACATGCAATGACAGTGAATGGTGACCGAGAATTTTGGTCCTTAGAATCCTGTTTAACATCTACTTCTGTGTTCCATGGAAGAAAAATAAGTCATACGAGTTTTGAATGACACGAGAGTAAATGATGAAAGAATTTTCATGTTAGGTGCATAGAACTTTTTGGTGAATTAAACTGTTGCTCTGCTGTCAGGGTTTAATAAGTAACACAAAATGAACTCGGTGATCAACAGTCATGAAACAGCACGAGGCTTTCCAAATCCAGGGCTGTGCCTTTAAACTTTTAAGAAAAATCCCTTTAAAGCTCCAAAGACTTTTGTTGACCTGGCCTAGATTCCATAACCTGTAAATGTGTGACCTATTTCCTCAAAACAACAATGTAAGTCAGTGGACGGTTGCTTTGGAGGCTAAACCACAATAAGGCTGCAAACACCACTTTGATTTCTGCCCCTGCTGAACTTTGTTTTATACATACTATAAAAAGGCAAGAAAGAAAGAGAGAGAGAGTAAGAGAGAGAGATAGATGAGAAGAGAAAAAGAAGAACGTGCGAGAAGGACAGAAATGGAGAATGACAGAGTGGATGGCAAGTAGAGAGAGAGAGGGAGAGAGAAAGAGGAGACAGAGGAGAAAAGAAAAAGTAGAATGGGGGAGAAGGACAGGAGAAATGGAGAGAGACCGAGAGTGAAAGGCAGGGAGGGAGGGAGAAAATACTGTGATCATGTTCAGCTGCCTGTACTGTGGACAGATGGATTTGGAAGGTCACTGAGTTCTCGCAGCATTCAGAGCAGAGCAGAACGAGGCTGGGCTGAGCTGTTGATAAACAGAACCGCCGGTCTCGACAAGAGCACAGGGATAAAACAGCCGCACTCGACCCAAAGGAGCTCATGCAAAAGAACCAGGGATGTCAACGTTAACCCACGAATGAATGTGATTAATTAAATGTGCTTTATACTGTTAATGCATTCATCCAATCTGAAATTAGGCCGTTTTATTCTGTTTTAAAAACTGTTTGGAACCTTCAGAGCTGATTGGAACTGATCGGAACTGATCGGAACTGATCGGAACGTGTGAGCATGCACACAAACGTCTCTATCAGAGCACCTGTTTATCAAGGATTGTGAAGGTAGAAGACCTCTAATGAAAACCAGGATGCTCGAAATTGCTACGGTAAACCTCAGAGAGGGTTCTGCGCGTTCATCACCAAAAGTGGAAAGAATGAGAGACCTTTTCTATCTTTTGTTCTGGCAGAGGTTCCAATCCATCCATAAACAATAAGATGACAAACAAAATGTATGAGTGGTGCCATCTGTGAACTGCTGGCAGGGGAAACGTGCTGTTTGGAGAAGCATGCACACGCGTGTGGCTCACCTTACACTCTCCATTGACACACACGTCCAGAGAGTCGTCTCTGCAGGGCGTGCCATCCACCACAGCTGGAGCGCGCTCAGTGTAGAAGTTATAGCCCTCTGCCAGGCAGTTCAGCGAGCATGACTTCACCCCACCTGCGGCCAAACGCGCAAAACATCACACCACAACAATCACGTGCCGTTTAGTTAGAAACATGCAGCGAATACTCGGAACAAGAGCTGGTCTGGCAGATGCGCAGTAACAGATATGGAGATGAAAGAGAAATAAGTCACCAAATAAAGTGCCACATGTTGTTTCTGCAGCACATCTCATGGAAAAGAAAAACCACAAAGGAGAGCTTTATAATATCTTAAAAGCAGTGACACTGTAATCTCAATGTTCTCAATGTCTCCTCTGGAGTTTCACAAGAGTAACTCCATAATGTTTCAACCCTAATTTGCCAAGACACAATCAAAGAGATTTCTCTCTAATACTTTTTTCTGAGGGCAAATTATGTGAACAATCTTATCCACATTGATTTTACAGTTTTGTACTATTATAATTATGCCATATGTCAACAATTGTCAGCAGTCTGATTTGTGTCTGTTTTTGTTTTTGACTTAAGGACAAACACCTGAGATAAGGTTGACACTTATTTGAGAACTCCATTATGTCTCCTGAGCTGTAAAAGAGCAACAGTTTAGCAGTTACGTTTATCTGTTCAACCTCCGTACCTTCGTTACATTTATGTATTCGGCAGATGCCCTTTATCCAAAGTGACTTACAGTGTATTCAAGTTCTACATTTTATCAGTGTGTGTTCCCTGGGAATCGAACTCACGACCTTTTTGTGCTGCTAACACAATCCTCTACCAATCGAGCTATAGGAACACCATCATAATGATAATACTTCATACTGCACGTGTCATGTTGCATTTTGTTTGAAGCTGAACTGTACATGCTACAAAGCTCTTATGTAAGACATTAAAACCATCCTCGAATCGCATTTACAGTACATGGTGGTACTGTACCTCATGTACAGTATAGTACAGTACAGTACAGTACAGTACAACCACATTAACACAGGATGGACTGACTATTAACACACAAACACACAGAGACGGTATTCTTTAACTCATTCTTTGATTAACCGAATGGTACAACATTTCACTACTGCAAAACAAACTTGCAAACAGACTGTTGGCAAATTCACTCCTCAGTTTAACGTGGGACATGTGAACGCCGCTTTTACGCAGCCAAACTGAGTTTTATAACTAAACTAACTCTGTGGGACAGCCGCCAACACTCTGTAGAGTCCCATGGCTGCATGTGGTATTTTAATGAGCTTGTGAGGTTTATGAAAGTACGTTTTTTTTCCACTGCTGATACATCCTTGGGTAGCAGAAGGACGAGGGGCGGGATGGGGGGAGGGGTGATTCAGGGTAGCCCATTTTGGATGGTTTGCTTATGGATATCAAGCAGCTGAATCTCATTAAAATACACACAGAAACACACACACACACATCTGCTTGATCCCCCTTGTCTTTTGTTATGGCCCTGCAAATTTGAGAAACAGAAAATAAAGCACGTTGGTGGGAAAAACAGTCCCTCTCAGCACATTCCCTCAGAGATGAGGAAGAAATCACACGAGTCACAAGATGGGGAAAAAAAGGAGGAAGAGCAGAAAACGCAGAAACAAATAAAATGAGAGAATACACAGATATGCAAAAAAAGAGCAGGTTTTACCACATTGCATGTTAGTTTAAAACACACTCTATGCAAGCACGTGTTGCAATTCTCAGAACCGCCACAAGGGGCGCTACATCAAGCATCGAGATGAATTGTCTTCTTCTGTGGTCGGTTTTCTCTTTCACGTCAACTACTGTCATAGTTTGTTTGAAGAGAATTATGTTGAACATGTTAGTCCATTTTCCTTAAAGTGTTTGCAATGCCATTGCCCAAGCGTTTACATTTGTGTTTTTGTACTTGTATACTACAGAGTATGTATCTGAGCTAAGAGAGCAATGACAGCAATTCTGAATGTGGCTTAACTTAGAAACAGCTCTTTAATTGAGTACTTTTATTCACTTGACAGGTACTTTTATCCAAAACATACTATACATTCAAGCTATACATGTACATGTTCCCTGAGAATCGAACCCGTGACCTTAGATTTGTTAAAGCCCTGTTTTAGCAGCTAAACTAGCTTGATTACACAGTCTTATGGTGCAGACTGGGAAATGTGATCCCCCTTCTCCATTACACCCACTGCCACCCACTCTATTTCGAGAATGGTCCTTAGCCTTCTCTTGGTCATGTGACAGGGAACAAGGAGTTAATCGAATCCTAATCCAACTCAGACACTGGTACCAGGGGGTTATTTTTTTTCCCTCAGAGGGGCCTCTCTCTGGGCCTCCTATATATTACGCTTGAAAGGCCAGTGGGTTTGAACCTGCTCCCCTTACGCCTGTGCCTGGCAGCGATGATGCTAAACTCAAGAGCCAGTTACCATATCAGCAGTATCACATTTACTTCATCTATACTTCATGCTAAATAATAACCCTTCCACTACTTTTATAAACCTAAAGAGGGCAGTTTTGGAGCTGCTAATGAAAGGTTGCAGGTACTTATGGCGCCAGTTTTCTGTTAGTGTTGGACTAATTTGATAAGGTCCTAGGTGCTTGTGAAAACATGAAAGCCTACCGAAGCTGCCTTACGATGGAAACTACAGATCCCAAGAGGCTTTGCTCTGGCAGGACAGAGGTATGTTTTTGAGAAGGCTTCACTGGAGTGCATGGAGTTCAGGGGGTTCTGGGTACGAGGGTTTCTGAATGGACAATAGGCTTCCATAGTGGAAAGCAGTGCCTGATTTTGTTGCATGAAATGCAGTTTGGCTTTTTTAAATGATGCTTGATTTTCACATCAATTTACAGAAAGAGTGAAAGATGATACAAATATGTTACTCATAGTATGTCTGCAGTATGTGTACTGTGTACAGTAAGTAAAGTGCCAGAACACCTTTTACAACCAGCGCGCCCTGCATCCAATAATGTATCCCACAATGCAACGCGTTTGATTTGCATGTCATATGCAGGAATGGAATATGCAACACAAGAAGCATAAAGAAAGACAGAAGGAAGTTGATAAGGTGAACGCATAAATGAAAATGTAGGTCTAAGATGTATCTGCTACCTGACCTCATGGCTGACCGAAACGGCAGTCTGGCCTATTTTAACAGCTGCAAAGGAATTCCAGTGTAAAATCAGCTGACCTGATGAAGGCAGCACTGCAGTGGGTTTATCTCTGTAAGTCATTATGTTGTTGGAGGGGCAGATTAAAGGCAGTTATGTCCTTGACAGCCAGCTTCACACTCATCAAGAGCAGGAACTCTACCGGGAATTCTGGCAGCTGGCAGCCCAGAGGCCGGCATATGGATGCCAGACCATCGTCTGCATTCTCTCTCTCTCCCTCTCATTATCTCTCTCTCACATCTGTTCTGGATCTGAGCCAGCGCATAGATGGGTTCTACGGAGCATGGTGGTCCAATCCAAATATCGAAACCACCTCCAAAGCCCACAACAGTCTTTAAAGTAGACACTTCCAAAATCATGATAGATCTACTGTAGGTAACTGAAACTGAGAGATGAAGAGGCTCATTTCAGTACATTTACGTGGCCTTAGAAGGCCTGGATCGTACTGTGTGAGTCTCAGGTCTATCATGGCCCACGATCACGTATGTTCTGTTTTTTTGTGTTTTATATAAGATGTTGTCACAATAAACTGTTGTTGTATAGAAAAGCCATATATGAAGATGTTTTTGACACCCTCCTTTTGTCAACCATATCATTAAATTGTTAATTAGTTATTAAATACATGATAATTAACGACTTCCTGTTGCTTAAGTGGTAGAGTATTGCGTTAGCAGGGCAAAAGGTTGTGGGTTCGATCCCAGGAACACATACTGATCAAATGTATAGCTTAAATGCACTATAAGTCGCATCGCGTAAAAGCGAATGCCGAATGCATTCGTGTAAATTTAAAGTTTGTGTTTTAAAGCAAGTTTTTTTCAAAGTTTCAACGTTCGTTTTTTTTTTGCAAACTTGGTACAGCTGTAAAAGAAAACAACTGTCCAATCCCCGCCCTCAGAAAACAGCTCATCTACATAATTAACATAATTGACCTTGGGCCGAGCAAAGTTATGACACGTTTAGTACCTCTCTCTGGCATGACGGTGGAACAACAGGAGGGTCTTCACTTACCCCCTCTGTACGGCTTCCAGGTGTAGAATTTTCCTCGAAAAGGAACGCTGTCAAAGTCTGCACACTGTATTTCCCGAAAGTCTTGGGATCCGGCCGGGCACTCCTAACCCACACACAAACACACACCGAAACCAGTCTGTCCCAGAAGCTAGTAGAGCATGACAAATCCTCTTCAACCATTTTCTGCTTTTGGAGACTAATTCCAGACTACAGGCCACAACACTGGTTTAATTCCTTTCGAAGCGCCATGTTTTGTCTTATGCCTTCAAAGATTCACTTTTGCAAACACTTTCACATTTAGATGACACAGGAGCAGAATCCACAAACTAAAGCGGTTTAAAAAGTGGGATGGTTAAAATGTTCATTTGTAAGAGTTTGAACACATCACATTATCTAACAGACACACACACACACACACACACACACTTGTTTTTATGCCTTATAGGGACTTTTCATAGACATAATGACTTTTATACTGTACAAACTGTATATTCTGTATTCCCCTAACCCGACTCCTAAACCTAACCCTCACAGAAACCTTTGTGCTTTTTTACATTTAAAAAAAGCATAATTTAGTATGTTTCATAATCTGTAGAAGTATGTGACTCTTATCATCCTCGTGGGGACATGTGGTCCCCACAGTGGTAGAAAAACCTAAACCTAACCCTCACAGAACATTTTTGGCATTTTATAATGAACAAATAATGGCAAACATACCTTTAGTACGTTTTTAAGTGATTTGGTTTATGAGAACACAGGAAGTGTCCCAATAAACCATGTTTACATGTTATACACGTCATTATACACATTTGGGTCCTCGTAAACCACATGTTCTAACCCACAGACACACACACAAATGGACACAGTAAGAGATATGTGGGTTTAAAACTCACATCAATGTTGCAGGATCTGAAGCGTTTTCTCTCTCCCAGACAATATTTTCCTCCAACCGTTGGCCTGCGCAGGCATCAAAAACATCTGAGTGCGATTCAATGTAACTTCCAATTACACAATCACTTCTGCTGAAGTTTACGTCTGCCAGACATCTTCTGTCTGCCTGTCTATCTGTTAGTTTTTCCGATTTTCTCTGGCATGTCATCAGACTAGGTTCATCGAGTACAACGGGCAGAGAGTGAGAACATCATCGGCCGTCACTCAAATCCATGAAGACATAAGATGTAAATAAAGACCACTGGCTATGCTGGGATTCGGTGGCGACAGCTTCAAGGCGAGATTTGCACACTGGCAATCTATGAGAGGATTATTTATGGCGGGAAAAAAATCTTTATCGGACGCTGGCTTTCAATGTCTTTACTTCTCCATATGAAGACTGGGTGAGTTCTCAAACAGCGGGGTTTTGCAACAATTGGTCAATAATTTAAATAATAAAGTTAGGGTAGGCAATTTCGGAGAGGCATGCAATTGCAATCTGTCTTTGAAAGTATAAGGTCCATTCAGAGCGCTCTTCAAAGCCACGCCTCCTCCAATAGTGAGTGGAGGTATGCTAATACATAGTTTGACAGGCAAGCAGGACATCCTATCATTGCATTCGGACCGACTGCAATGATTGGATGAACATTTCATGGTCCTGCGTCTACAGAAGACATGAAAAAGTACACATTTATTTATACCACTTTACTTGGCGAATGCTATCAGGATGTGAAGAGACTTCACAAAAAATGTTTCTGGAAAAGTTTGCCTACTCTGTCTTTAATATACGTGACTGACAGCTTTTAAATTAAAAACGGTTAAATATGGATTGCTCAGAGATATACATGCAGTTAGTTCCATTCTGAGCGTAGCCAATCACACAATCAGTCCGCTAATCATCTATTCAATCAGATAACGTAATGAATCACATGACCTTAACCCACCTGGGGCTGTCACAATGGCGAATGGAGGATGAGACTCCGCCTCCACAAGTGCGACTACACTCCTCCCACGGTGACCAGTGGCCCCACCCACCGTCCACGCCCTCGGGACGAGTTCCATATGGCACACACACTCTTTTGTAGCACCACTAAAGAGAAAATTCCACAGACAAAACAAACAAAAAACGTATTATCTGCCTATCAAGCCAATAAAGCTTTATCTCTTAGCCTGTTAGACTGCCGTTTCCTGAGTCTGGATATAGCTGTGCTCTGGTATTCCTGGCCTGCTCCCAGAATTCTTTGCGCTTACCCCTTTCTCAATGGTGCTGGTCTGACAGATGGTGCCTTCGGCTGCTGGAATGCTACTGGTGATGCAGCGATTCCCTTTACTCATGCACCACAGCTCACTGCACACTTCCTGAACACAAACACACACACACACGCAAGCCATTAAACAAATCAACTCCAAGCAATATGACATTAATACTGTTAAATAAATAAACACTAAAGGTAAAAAATTGCATGAAATGAATCAAGCCTTTAGGACTTATTTTAATAAAACATGCCTGCACCTATTGACGTCTTTAAATATGAGTATGCAGATGCTAAGGTGTACCAAGTGGTTTTTAAGGTGTCCGAGTGTTGAGGGGGTTGTAGGGCATTGACAGGAGTTGCTAGGATGTTGTCGTGGGTTGCTAGGGCATTGTCAGGAGTAGCTAGGATGTTGTCGGGGTTGCTAGGGCATTGTCAGGAGTAGCTAGGATGTTGTCAGGGGTTGCTAGGGCATTGTCAGGAGTAGCTAGGTTGTTTGCTTGTAGACTGAGTCCCTTCCTATTAATATTACAATTATTAGTACTAATAGTCTAATTATGTATTAAGTACTACCATGGAAAAAACAGGGTAAATTGTCCAAAATAACATGGTGATATTACAGTACTTTTCTGTTATGGACACAAAAAGCGTCTCTTATGTCAAACTTCTGTCTGTCAGATGACGCTCTCAGACATTTGTCTGTACAGCTTATTTCAAGAGCACACTGCAGTCTTAACCAATAACTTCCCACTTTATTAGACTGCATAGTTACAGTGCGAGCTGAACTGAAGTGTATTATCCACCTCCAGATGTTGAGCTTCCTGCACGGGCATCTCATAAAGCCGACGATACCTAACACTCGACTCTTTAAGAGCAGACACGGCACACGACACAGACTGTCTGCTGAACAGCCAGAAAACTGAGCTCTACCGTCTGTGAAAGCGCAAAGGTCAAATATGGCTGGCACAGAACAGAGCCACAAGGCAGAAAGAAGCCACATTTTTGACCATCTTGTGGTTTTGGACAAAAGTGGCGGAACGCCAGCGGTATGAAATCTGGAGGGGGGTGGGGTGGGAGGGGGTTGGAAGGATTGGGGCAAAAAGATGGAATGTTACAGCCGGTGAAAGGTAAAGCTACCATCTGGTGCAGATTTAAAGAGAGAGAGAATACTACATGATTTACTATGAGGATATAGCGCGTCAGTCGTATAATTTATCTGTGCAAAGACACCAATTCAGCACTGATGTCTTGCTTTAGGATGGTTATATACCTCCTAAATTAGTGGTGTAAAAGGTCAATCTGGCATATGCGTCTAAAGATCTAAACAAAATAAGATCACCCACAAATGACAAATTACTGTATGGCTTTTGAAAATCTGGAATATGAGTCAGATTATTATCTTTATGGTACTTCTATGACACTTCATTAAGAACCTGTTCATTTATGAAATGATGAATATAGTCATGTACTGTGGTATTTTGATTGTACAGTGCCCCCTAAACATAGTGATATGTACTTTTTTAACATGTCCCATTTAATTACTAATGTCTGAAGCACAACCGTGGTCTTGTATGTTGATTACCATGGTACCACGTCTGAAAAAACAGGATGGAAAGAGTAGCATAGACTGCTAAATGTCTCTTTTTGTTGTCAACAGAATAAAAAACCACTGTGGTTTGGACGGGGATGAGCAGATGATTTTAATTCTTGGGTGAACAATGATTTGTCTGAGTTAATACCCCGTATTTACACTGCCGGGACTTCACTCCATACTGGAAGCGACATTGCTCGTCAGCATCATAAGCTTGGCCAGGCGCTGTGGTGGGGTACACAAACTCCTGCTTGGGGGGCACGTTGTTCAGGCAGGAACCCATTCCAGAGCTGAAAAACACAGCAGAGGAGCATCAGGAATGTGTAATGATTAAGGGCTACCAAAAGTTTAAAAGTTTTATTCCAACTGATGTTGACCCAGGATCTTAAAAAGAGATCACTAACTTGTTTAATAACTTTTGGTGCAGCATGGAAATGCACTTGGCTTAGATAATTAATAATTAAACTATATTTGTTATAGTTTTTTTTGCTGATATTGATATCAACAGATTTAAAGTAACTGTTGAAAGTATCAAGGCGAATTCAGCTTTAACAGTGTGTCTAAGTGGAAATGTAGATGTCAGAGCCAGGAAACAGACGCACTCGAGGAAGTTGGTGATGTAATCGCGACTGCAGGCAGACCAGACGAAGGGGTTGGTCTTCATAGTGATGTGGGCGGCCATGAGTTTAGCCGTCTCTTGACTGCGCACCCCACAAACATTGCCAACGCCGTCATGATTCATTCCGAACCTGTGAGACAGAAATGAATGATTTTATGGAATTGCAGGCTGGATTTTCACTTTTAAAGAAACTGAATCCTACTTACAGATTAAGTCTTAGAGGGAATTTATTAAGAAAGAGCCGCTCACACTGACAGCACGGTTTATTTTTTAAATTAGCTAACGATGCACCAAACAAATTAAAGTTGTAATTAAAGTTATAATGGTCTTGGTCACCATTTAATTAATTATTGTAGTCATGATTACTATAAAATGTACACAAACATCTCTTGTCAATAAAATTCCATTTACCATCTGCTTTAAATGAAAAGAGACAGAAAGAATGACAATAATCTCATTTAAATACAGCACAGAGCTGTTTAAGCACAACAGGTCACACTGCAGGATGGCGAATGGTTGGTGAATAAGATGCTGTTTTTTGTGTAGTAACAAAGTGGTGTAACTGTTTCGTGATTTCACCTCTGATACAGTCGTGATACAGTATGTGCACACACACAACACAAACCCAGCTAACAGTTTTAGGTTGTAAGAATGTTTCCCTAATGTTTGTTTAAACATAAAAATTATTTTATTTTGAAAGTTCAAAACCTGTTTTTAAGACATTGTATTAACATTATTGCTTGATGATAAGAACATTGTTCAAACATTTTAAATTTACACAATGAAATACTACATTAAATATATAAGAATAACATTTTTGATATATATAATATATGAATAAACGTTACTGCAAGACTGTTTGTGATAACGTTAAGAGAACTTTCAGAGAACATTAGCCAACCTTTTGAGAATGTTCCTTGTTAGCTGGGAACTCATCAATATCCTACACAAACCTATGCAATCACACACACAGTTAAACATATGCCCCCTTGTCTAGACAGCCTCAGTGCAGAGCGTCAGATGGTACCTGGACAAACCATTAAAACCAGACCAGTAATGACTTCACCACCTATGAAAACAGCTCGGAGGCCTGCAAGTGTAGCCATGGCAACAGAGTCGTTGGTGACCCAGCACAAACAGAACTGAGATTTTACAGTGATAGCAAAATACACTTTTCCGCTATCAGAATTGCCTTTAATGGAAATACTCCGAAGGTTTGAGGAACGACATGTGCACAATATCTGCCAGGCGTGCCCATAAATTCATATGCATGATTAAGTTGCACAAAGTGTGCGAAATGTACAGCCACCAAATAAAACAATACTTTAATGTCTCGGAGTGCAAGAAACCACCAGAGAAAAGCCTAGTGCCCCAACCTACAGCAGACAGGAGTCATCTGAGTCTCTTGTCACTTGCTCCACTAACAAGATAAATAAATATCCCGCAAGACAGACAGAAAATATTAGTGCAGTTGTTGTTGATGAGCATTATTCGTATTTAAATGCTGCCGCTGGGTCATTTAATTGGCTTGTTTATCCCTGAAGTTAACCCAAAGTTTGTTTCAGTGGGCTGGACAGGGTAGAGGTCAAATGTCATGTGTGAGTGTTCCGTGATGACATCAGCAGGTAATGCCGGAATTTCAAAGCAATGATGTAATCATTTTGGGCATATGTAGAGAAGAACGGAGCAGCTATGTTCAGTAGAGCATTCTGGGTAAGATGTCTGCTTGATTTCACCTTACTGAAATGACATGCTGTAAAATCTTAACTGGAAGCAAAAAGCATCAATCAAACTCCAGGATGAAAGACAGGCAGGAAGCGAGAAACAGAAGATAGCAGAAGGAGGTGAAGAATAAACTCACGTGTGTCCGATTTCATGTGCAATGGTGAAAGCAGTAGCCAGGCCGATGTCTTCATTGATGCTGCAGCTTCTCTCAGGCTCACACATGCCACCAACAGGTGCCAGACCTTATGTGAACACATACACATATACTGCTGTTATATATGCGCTTACAAACTCTACACACGCCTGACTGCGACTCTGCTGATTGGCTGGGTTAGTCTCCACATGCTAATCTCTCTAACTCTCTCTCAAACGTTCACCTTTTCTGTTCCTTTGTGGTGGAATGAACGCTCAGCCACCTGTTCTATTCCTCTCCTCTATTAACAGAATACAATATCCACTTGTAAATGTAGCTTCATAGACTCAAGTTTGTTGGTTCTTAAGGCAAAATGTTTAATGCTCTTGTTGTTTGTAAGTTGCTTTGGATAAAGCATCTGCTGCATGAATAAATGTAAATCAATGCCATCAACAAACGAAGAAAGAACACAGCCACAAATATACATGAATGTATGTATGTATGGATGAATGGGTGTATGAATGTATGGATTAATGAATAAATGGATGGATGGATGGATGGATGGATGGATAGAGGGATGGATGAATGGATGGATGAATGGACGGATGAATGAATGGATGAATGAATGAATGGAGGAATGGATGGAGGAATGGATGGATGAATGGATGGAGGAATGGATGGAGGAATGGATGGAGGAATGAATGGAGGAATGGATGGAGGAACGGATGGATGAATGGATGGAGGAATGGATGGAGGAATGGATGGATGAATGGATGGAGGAATGGATGGATGGTCTTACCAAGTGTTCCACAGGGTTTGTTCTTGTAGATGCAGATGTCATATCTGAAAACACAAATCACAGAAACATTTCTGAAGTTTTGTTGGGGTGAATGAATTGCTTGGGCTGCACACACACACACACACACACACACACAAACGCACTTCCACATGTTTGCACACTAGAGAGCTGTGAGACAGTTCAGACTCTCGTCCTGATAGGAGAGTGAGGACAATGAGAGGAAATGCAGACATACCCTCTGATAAAACCTTGTTCTTAACGCTTCCCAAACATTTCACACTTTCTCTCTTTCCCTCATTCTCATACTCTGTGTATCTCTCTCTCTCTCTCTCTGTGAAGAGCATCATGACTTTGGTTCCCAGGGACCACAGAAAAAACACATCAAATGTATACCTTGAATGAACTAATGTAAATGTTATCTCAGACACAGGCATGAAACCCATTAAACATGACTGTGTACATTAAAGCTCTAGCACATGTACCAGAAAACCCTTTGATCTTCCAAACACCATGTTAGTTATTGCAAATACGGTGCCCGTTTCCTGTCACTTTTTAAAATTGTGTCCCTGTTTCTTAGATCAGTGGAGTGAGTTCAGACAGCTGTGTGTGTGTGTGTGTGTGTTCTCACAGTGTTCAAAAAAGCATATGCCATGAGTGCTCAGCTTTTTAAAGGCCAAAGACCCCTGGATAAACAAATGGAGCAGGGACACCCTGTTACATAGACCACGTTCACAAAGCAGCAGAATACAGATCTGACTCCGGATTTGGAACGCTCAATACAGCTGTGTTCACACTCGGTTCAATTATTAACAGGTGTAACGTTTTTGTGAAACCGCAAAATAACACGACACCTCATGTACACACATCACAAACCAACCTCGTAATGAGGACGGCGGTATCATGGTGAGCGATGCCGTTGTCCGGAATGGCATTCCCGTGACCATTCCGATGCAGGATGGATTTTTGCCATTTGCAGAAACTGTCTAATGACTTCCCTGCATGATGGTTGACTTCCAGCGTGGGCTGGCAAAAACAAAAAGGAGAAACTTGGATTCACATACGGTACGTTCAGATTCAGTCCAGATACATATACGCTTAATGTGTATTAGCTAATCTTATGTGCTTTCACGTTCGTATTTGTATTACATAAGAGAACTGATTCCATGAGAACTACACGGATGCTAGGCTTATTTTCATATATTATGTGTTAGACATAATAATCTCCTTCTGCTTAAAGCTGAGTAAATATTATTCAGTCTGTAACTTATATAATGACTATAAATTATTTCCTAAAATAAGATCCTTTTGTACCATTCACACTGATGTACAACAGGGAACGTTTGGTGTTCTCTTGGAAACGTCTGGCCATTTAAATCAAAGCATTTCTTTCAGCAACCACACGATTAAAACGTCAACACAGTCCCATAAAAACTACAACAAATAATTACAGTAAAATATTTTGGACTAATTTGTAGAACAGTTCATAAGTAATACATTGTTTTGCCTTTGGATTTTATTGTGCCAAATATTCTGACTCGTAACAAATGTAAAATGTTGCAGCCGCCTGAAGCTCAAAATATACATCGATTTACTTTATATTTTTTAATCATTTCTCCTTTTTATTGCAGCTTTGTTGATGAGAACTCCTTGGGTGACGTGGACACACTTATCCAGTAACTACCACTTAACAGAAAGTGTTTTCTTTAGCCCTGTTACTCTGTCTGGCACTCAACACCCAAGTCGGTCACTGTACCATCACCCTTGTAGGCCAGGAATGCACACACTGGAATAACCTATAATTGTATCATCCCACAATCCTGCGCTTAGAATCCGAACTTTCCAGGTTTCCTCTCCTGCTAGGGGGAGGTGGGGTGTTCTCGTCTGGAAACGACCCACGTTTGGTTTCACGAAACCTCAGCGTACCTCACTGCGGTTATTTCAACACGGCTCCTAACGACTGGCCTGCCATAATTTGTCAAATGACATTATGCGGAACAAATTACAGGGGGGGTTTATTTTTAGCAGTGTGCGATTTGGGATCATTAATGCTTCATTAAACGTGCCGCAAAAACCACTCCGCTCCTTCCCCTGCCCTCCACGTTGCCCGTAGGAGTCTGTTCGAGGTCCTGACTCTGCCGGTGTGTTCCAGAGACCCTGCGGAGAGAGCCAATTGGCTTGTGTGGTGTTGCCACGCCCTGTGCAGGACAGAGGGGTCAGACCAAACACGAGACAGAGGCAGACGGATTGCGTGTAGAAGCAGAACAGTGGCGGTACAGTGTGGATTACCCGCCAGCCCTTAGATTTGACTCGCTTTACATTTTACCCTTTTTTAGGGCCCTGTATATTCATCGCTGTGGCAATATGAGAGGTCACAATCAACAATAAAAGCAGTCATGGTAGACTCTAGGGAGACACACCCAGCAGAGCCGGGCAGCAAACAGTCCGAACTTGTGTGGACCATCTCAACTGGCTCAGACTAGGAAACACACTTTAGTCTGTAAATCAACAAGGAATTCTTTGACAGGTGAAATAAACCAGACTACGGCTAATGCGTGTGTGCGTGTGTGTTTACCTGGTCTTCCATCAGCAAAATAAGCCTTGTTACAACGATGTTCACTGCGTTCCCCAGGCTAGAATCCTGGAACAGTTTGGCAACCTGACCTCCAGGGAAACAAGAAAAAACCAGTCTTAAAAAACGAGCCAATTGTCTGTTTTTAGTTCTTTGTAATTCTGCCCTTTACTGTAAAGATGGACATTTTACAGTCTGCTATAAAACAAGTGCTAACTGCTACGCTGGGGCACAAAGGTGAGGTAAGCTCTTCATTAAACACATTCCACAGGTGTGAAACAATTCGTAACAACGCCACAAATCGCCCACAGGGATTATAAATTGCATAAAGAAATCTGGGTTCTTAATAAAGACACTTGTTTAGACAACTGGATTGTGTTTACCCATTATTTGGTGAGCCAACACAAATGCCCTGAAGAGAGTCAATTATACACTGAAGTTCATCGTACTCTTCAGAGAATCGTTGCCGACTGTGCATTTTAACATTCCTAAGGATTTTGATGATGTCAAGCTCACCAGATTGTCATAAAGATTTTAGCACCTCAGGACAAAGAACAAGGAGATTTGAAACTTACAATATTCATAACAGCCAGAATGTACTGCTCAATATCACGGCGGCCGTGATAGCTAACCATCATCTTGTCGGCGACCACCAGGGTTTCGACGTAGCGTTCTCGGCTGACAGAACGCTTCAGCGGTAACTGGCCCCGCCCCATCTGGTTGGGTGACGGTTTAATTGTTCTTTGCCACCATCCGTACATCTTACTGGGCTTTTCATCTGATAAAAAACAAGCACTTAAACAATAAGCAAAAACTGCGCCAAAAACTGCAGGTTCTGAACAGTTACTTGTCAATGTGCTATAATGTCATTTTTTAACATGTTAATAGTTTGGTTAAAAATGTAATAGATTGGTTTGCTGGTTTTATAGGGGTTTTGGGTTAAACCATCTTACTTGGCAAGGCCGGTAGACTGGCTTTAACCAGCTAAGGCTAGCACACTATGTTAGGTTGGTTTGTATGCTGTTTTTGGTCCAGCAAGAGTGGAGAGGCATTTTCACCACAGAGATTAAATGAGTCTTTATTATTATTACTTTTAGCTACAATACACATTAAAAAACCTGCTACAGAAATACATATGAGCTGAATTGAAATTGAACTGAATAACCCAAGTACACTAGCCCACACATGACCTGCAGGCTAACAGATACTCCAAAATTAGTGCAGTGCTGTGCTGTTCTATAAAGGCTTATGGACAAGCTTAACCAGAAAAACAATGTGGCTGACCAGACTCGCCAGATAAGCTTGCTGGTGAGCAGCGTTTTGCTAAACCAACGGTCACCAGCATAAATTAGATTGGACCAGCAAGATGATCTTTTCATTGGAGGAAACCTACTCAAATTGAAGCAAATCATACCGTAACCATAACCATGATGCGCTTTTTTAAAGCTAGGTTTCACTGTTTTTTTTTCTCACCAATGACTCCACAGGACTGGTCCATGTTCTGGTACCTCAGTGATGACCGTTTGTACACCACATGGGGGCGCCCATCTCTGCCCTCCTCATTGGTGAAGTTTTGAGAAGAAACCAGGGGTTCGATAAGGTACTCCTCACCGCCAGTTACAATGACCCCTTGCTGTGAAGACCACAACACCATGGCGATTAGCGTTTGACTCCAGATTAGCATGAAGGGTTCCATGTGAAAGAACTTAACAGTTGGTGGTTCTTGATCTCTGGTCCCCCTGGATGATCTGATTTTACATGATGGACACGTTACAATCCCTGACAAGCTCATCGAATCATCTTATCATTACAGACCCCACTTACAATAATGAGCTTGCATTGAATCAGACGCCAAGGGGAAATAATCCTGGATGAAACAGGACCTGATGGCTAATGGGGAAAGGATCTTAAAATGTTTTGTTGTTTCCTCTCTCTTTATCTCTAATAGATGTGATTTTCAAAGTTCACCTAATCCTCTAATGTTTTTATTGACGCTCTTGTGGACCCACTGGGCATTCCCTGCTGAACTGAGTCATGCCACTCTGACCGCCAGTAATTAACCTGGGAACCTCTTATCGCCTTGGTGAGCTTTAATCTTCCACTGTATTTACTTGTGTTAGCACAGACCAAATTGATCAAAATGGATAAAATATCAACCAGGCTGCCAAACCAGTCATGAATGAAAGCAGCTGTATTCATGTAATTGTGACCTGTGCTGGCAAAATGAGTCACAAGGAGCACATTTTCAAAAATGAGTTCTTGGTGTCGTCACATTCTCCATTATAAGAAACTTTCAAATTATGTGTGATTTGTTGGAATCGGACGAAAAACGAATAAGCTACACCTGTCTGAAGCGCCAATCATCGAGAAGAGAGCAGAACATTTTTTTCATGGATTATTTAAAGAAAGGAAAGCTTAAGGATAATACACCTCTCAGAAAACGCACAAATAAAGATCTTTTTAGGTGTTTAACTGCTATTTGCAGCATTGGGATCTGGTACCAGCACAGGTCACAACTGCACTCAAGTTACCACTGACCATCAGATGTGAATTTACTGGATTAATTTTCTTTATATATATTGTATTGCATATATTGCTTATTACACTCCATAGTCACTACTGTACTTCTATTCATAGTACTATTCATTGCCAAATGTGCCTTGTTCAAGAATGCTATATGTCTTATACTATATGTTTGTTTGCCATATGATCTTTTGGAGACACCGTCAGGAAGGGAAATGACAGTAATTAAACTTAAACTTTAACTTCACAATAATTGGCTTGAGGAAATTTAATAGCATCTGTGATGTCATGCAGTTGGATCACCCAATCTCACGGGATGTGGGAAGTCCAGTGGCATTTATCAGATGGCCTAACACAGTTTTTGAAGGGTCAGGATAAATAAGCAGAGTTAATCCTAACTCTGTAATCTATTTACGCAGGTGCCTCGCCACCTCAGGCCAGTAATGAGGATGCCACAGCATGCCCCTTGAAACTAAATCCATCATTAGGCTCCAAAACACCGGTTTCTGGAACTAAGCTTGACACCAGCTGAGAGAGACAGACTTCAGAACAGCTGCCCGTTTCAGATCTTCACGGGTGCCATAACAGCTCACTCAAGTGTGGAAAGCAGGAGATTAGGCTGTATCATACTCCAGCATTATGGACATCATCTAAGAACATCTAACCATGCAGTCGAAATGTCTCACAAAGCAACGCAAGCACTTAGAACAACATTTTTTGCAAAACAACGTTTTCAATAATACCATGAATTCTATATACAGTATGTCATATTTTTTCATTTCTGTGCATTTGATCAATGTATGTATGGATGGATGAATGGGTGTATGAATGTATGGAGGAATAAATGATTGGATGAATGGATGGCTGGCTGGCTGGCTGGATGGATGCATGAATGTATGTATGTATGGTTGAATGGGTGTATGAATGTATAGATGAATGAATGAATGAATGAATGGATTAATGTACAGATTAATGAACGGATCAATGAACAGATTAATGAACGGATTAATGAATGGATTAATGAATGGATTAATGAACAGATTAATGAACGGATTAATGAACGGATTAATGAACAGATTAATGAATGGATTAATACGAAGGTATGGACGAATATAGGGATTAATGAATGGATTAATGAATTCGTTAGTGAACTCACTCATTAGTGAACTCACCAGGCCATTACAGTTGCTAAGAGCCACAGAACTGGAGTGAGGCTGGTGCTGCAGGTGACCCACGTAGTGGCAGCTGGGCAAGTATGGATGACTCCAGGCCAGATGCCCCCTTTTCCAGTATTCCACTCGGAACTGTCGCGAAAGCAGCCCTTCCTGTAGCGTGAGATTGAGCAGGAGGTCAGCGCTCGGCGTGGACAGCTGATAGTACAGCTGTGGATCTTGAACGCGAGGCGTTTCCGCGCTACGCCGCTGTCGGTCGCGTCCGTGAGGGGTCTCCTCTTCCGACAGCTTTTCCCCATGCGGCCCCACACGCACTGGAATGGCGATCTCATATTGGCCCAAGCTGGACAGAAACTCAGCTGTGGAAACACAGAAACTGTGACTGAGATGCACGTAAGTGGAGCTCGGCGATGTGAGCTGTGACAAATAGCACAACGGCATTGTATATTTGTTTACACGTGAGCGCGACGATGAAAACTGAAAAAATACCAAAATAGATGTCCTAGGTTCTAGGTAGTTTATATTAATGCTTTTAATTACATATTTCAATTAAGGATGCGTTGTATACTAATAAAATGATTTTAGAGTTCATTTTCATAATGTCCTGGGGACACAAATGGTACAGATTCAGTGGAACGTCTCATGCATGAAAAGACAGAAAAAAAGAAAATGTTTACGTATTTATTAATCACTTTTTCCTGGCTAATTGTTGAGTAAACTAATCTTTTACAAATTCTGTCATCATTTAAAAAAAAGAGACAAATTATGTCATCATTGAAAAAAAACGAAACTGTTAACATAATTTACCGTCAGCAAACAAACACAATTTAAAGTGGTTCGCTGTCCTGTGGGTGAGCTAGGCCGCTTGCAAAGATCCTCCAGCTAGTAACAAGGATTTTATTCAGTCGCAGTTATGTACTCTGACCGTGTCAATTGGGGAACAAAATAGTTCACAGTGAAACCATTGAAAAGACCACAGAGAAGAAAAGCTAGCTAGCTGCCCAAAGGCCAAGGGCTGCCTGTTGCTATGGAAATCGTGAAATTGTATACTTCCTGTCCCCGACAATGGGCCTGGAGATTAATTGTCCAAATTCAGTGTTGGAAAGACTGCACCGAAAAGGCAGAGATCCCCACAGAGACAAACATTCTTTAATACAATTCAAATACTCTGTGCGAAGAGGCACTAAACCAGGATCTGTGTTCCTCATGAAACAAAGATCATTCCGTCTTGTTTACTTTCAGCCGGTTCAAACAGTGAGCGGGGCGACGGAAATGTCTCTTTTGTTTGGGTCCAGAGCAGAACTTGTGTGTGACCTTGATTTAGCTTGTTTTACTACTTTCCGTAACCTCTCGCGATGTGCAGGACAATAATAAACAATTCACGGTTGGAATTCTGCTTTACAAAGCTGTAGAAATACATTGGCAGGCTTAGCATGTGACTTATATTAAATGTGGCATGGTGTACAGTGGCAAAAAAAGAATAACAAGCAATGTTATAAGATGTAGTCTGTTTCAATAAGGCTTTTAAAAGGAGTTTGCTACTATAACTAGTATTGCCTGTATTTTCTCACAGCAATTATTCAGACTGAGACTGTTTGATAAATGTAATTAATGAAAAAGCAGCTGCCTCTGAGCCCCCCACGTGTTTTCTTTGGATTTTCAGAACCTATGCTGACTCAAGCCCACCAGCAGAGGAGCTCAACAGATGGAGGGACATTATTAATATTAAGAATAAGCTCACTCCTGGGCTTATATGACACGCTACATTTAGAGTTTACATGATAATACTGAGTTGTTTATCTGACTTGATTTGTGCTACTTGCTAGTCGGTTTCAGGTATACTTTTGGAGTATTTGATTGGATAAAGATGTGTAGTGCACGATGAGTCATCAACATTTGTCTTCTATTTTCCAGATAAATAGTGACTGTACATCTGAAATGTGTCTGTCTGCTTAATTCTCAGATCTAAAGCTTAATTTTGTCAACTTTTAAGAGACTTGCATATACACCCAGCTAACCGGGAACATTCGCAGAACGTTGGCAAACGTTCTAAAAGTTGTCAAAGGTGTCAAAATACATTCTTGCAGTAAGGTTATTGATAGTAGAATGCTTTTTTAACATGATATATAGTTTATTTCAAAACATTTCACTTGAATGATTAGTGGAATGTTTTAAAATTTTACAGAATGTAAAAAGTTTAAGGAACGTTCTTAGAACCATGCAATAATGGTAATACAATGTCTAGAAAACTCAATGTTTTGGATGTTCCTAGAACTTTCAAAATAACATTTTGATTGTTTTTGTTACTTCATGGAAGCGCTGGGAAACGTTTTTTACAACCTAAAATTGTGAAGGTGGGGAGATCGTCTTAGAGAAAAATCTATTGGGGTGTGTGTAAGCAAGTTATTCCAGAGAGGATGTCCCTGTAGAACAATGTACAGTTAAGTCACTTTAAACTATAAATTAGTCAATGTAGACCCAAATGTGTTCATGCTAGCCGCTTTCAGTAACAGAAGCCAGGGCACAGCTGGGTTTTATGTCAAAGCATAAAAGTGTATAACACCCACCCTAGGGCAAAGTAACACACCCAGCCCTCTGACCACCATCAACGGGTGCTATCTTAAATAAACACAAGGCCCACAATTGATGGAAGGGTCCTCCCTGCTCTTACACGTACAGGGAGCACCGATCCCTACAGAGCTTTTGATCTCTCTTTAATCTCAACAGGCAAAGAGAGAGGTGGAGGACGCCCCTCTCTCTCCACAGACAAAGCCCCATTAAAAGAATTAAGACTGCACTTGTGAATTAAATAAACCAACATCGAGAGCCACCCAGTGTTTGAGAGTATATTTTGGAAGGATAAAACGAACAGCCTCAAATAGGGTGGGGGATGGAGAGGGTATAACGTGAACCCTTTTTTTACTGCAGCGTTTCTTTGGAAACCGAGACGGAGAGAGAGAGAATGACAGAGAGATGTCGCTCCACCTTCCCCAGATGTGCAGCAGCTGCATCAAGTCAATGAGAGAGTCCAGACGTGCAGAGAAGGAAATTCCCATTTGAGGTTGCAAGAACGTTTCCCTAATGTTTCCATTAAGCTACAAAAAGTGAAAAATGTGACTTCTGAAAGTTCTAAGAACGTTCCGTTTTTTAGACTTTGCATTTGCATTGCATTGCATTGTAACATTATTGCTTTGCTGTGAGAGCGTTTTTCAAACATTTGGTAACATTTTGAAAACGTTTCACCAACACTTAAAAAATAATGTTTTTGATAAATATATATACAACATCAAAAAATGTTCTACTAACGTCACTGCAAGAACATCTTTAGATAACTTTGAGAGAACATTTACAGAACGTTAGCCAGCATTCTGAGAAAGTTCCCCGTTAACTGGGTTCTCCCTCATGCCGGGCTGAAAATTCTTGAACGGAGACCCTGTCAGCATAAGCCATCCATATCCTGTTTGTGTAGCTCCGTCTGCCACACTGTTATTTGGACTAAGAGACTAAAATATACGCCTGCGGTGACTGCTCCCCGCCTCTGGCTGCATTATGCGCTGGTCTAATTTTCATTCCCATGCTTATGTGATGTAATCATCATCATCGGGTTATTGCCAAACAAATGCAAGTAGAAAAGCAACTACGGCATGTCTGCATATTTGTCTCATCCGCCGTTTGAATAAACATGAATAAATGCCGCCAGATTCACGCTCGTCTTGAATTGGACCAGACGGCGAAGTCAGACCCACATGCTTGTCCTGTTTCTGTTATGTCATTTAAATTGAGGCTTGTATCTCTTTAAATCGTATATTTTTGGACTGGCTTAATGGGAATGAACTGTAGAGGAGCCCGTTTTGATATCTTATCAAACACTTTAAAACGTGTGTCACGTTGAGTGTTTTAGGGGAGATAACTGGGTCACCAAATGTATGAAAAGAGATTGAAGTGGAATGGGCCAATTTAAATAAAATATACAATTGGTGCCTTGTTATTTTTGAAAGATTGATCGTTATTTGTCTTGATCGTCGTCTTAGTGAAAAAGTTTTGATTAAGTCTCAACGGCTACAGAGGGGTTTCTTGGCAAGTGTTTGCTTAAAAATAAATATATTTATGGAAGTACCCCAGACAGTCAGATCTCTGGCTGAATGGATGGATCTGTCTGGTTCTTGTAATGACATGAGGTTGCAGAATCTGTTCCTGGTTGTCTAGACAGTTTAAAAGATTAAAGTTCTCCAAAAGCTTCTCCAAAGTAACTTCCAGTACAAAATGATCAATACAGGTTGTGTGAGGTGTGAAGACCAGACTGAGGCCTCTCTCTCTATCTCTCTCTATAGACACACAGAGAGAGAGAGAGAGAGAGAGAGAGAAAGAGAGAGAATAGATCAACAGAAAGGACATTTGCTGTAATTAAAACAAATACTAGAATTAAATTATTTTAATTAGGCAGATCATTTAAAATTAAGTCTTCCATTTTGATTGCCCTCATCTAGGTACCCGACAATCACCATCACATTGTCATAAAGTGACTTAATTTAGATGAATACTTTATTTCGCACGAATTAAACTGCAAAATAAACAAGAATCTCACCTTGAGACCGAGCAAGCTTCTCACGGTTCAGACTCTCCGCCACTCCACTGGCAACCATGGCGATGATGCCAACGCAGGCTAAACTCCTCCACACCGTTTCCATGGTTACTACAGCAAGCTTCAGTGCGATGCCCAGCCCTCTGTCCCAACATGTCTTCTGCCCTCTGACGGCCCACACTCACCAGAGTGATGCACGGAATTCTGGCGCCATGACGGCTTCACTTCCACGTGGATCCTTCTCTTGCCTCTCAGAGTTGAAGGTGCGGGGGGGACAGGTCTAATATCAGTAGGAGCAGGACTCATAAATTTGAAGAGGCTCCCTGTTAAGAAGAAGCATGTTAGTAAGAGGAAGAGAAACAGGAGTCCCTTGGCCAATTGCGTCCCCTTGGTTCAGTCAAACGTGTCTTGGGTGCCTCTTGTTGCTCTTGAGCTAATCAATCACTCCTCTCATATCCAATGAGAAGCACTTTTTCCAACCTGGGGGCCTCTTTTCTCTTTACACTAATCCTCACTGGAGCAGCTTAAGGGGAATGAAAAGCATGGTGGGGTGGGTGCTGGAGGGAGGGGGGTTCTGGCTGAGGGCTGGGGCAGGACGCTTAAAGGTAACTATATAAGAATATCACCCAATTTATTAAAATACCGCAAGAGGGCCTCGTGTGCCAGTGCTGTACTAAATCAGAGAGAGAGAGAGAGAGAGAGAAAGAGAGAGAGAGAGGCAAGTATAATATATGTTTGAAGTGGATAACCGGCATGCTGTTCAATGCATGATTTACTGTATTTACTGTATTTACTGTATTCTGCCTACAATTTTGAAAAAGGTTGCATGTGAAATACGCAATATGCAATGCTAAACATTGTTGTCACATGACCTAATTGTGTTTTCTTAAATGTAGCAAATGAATCATTAGTCTATCTCAAAAAGAAAAATGTCTATTTTGCATTTTTACTGTAATCCAATTTAGTTTAAAAATGTCTTCACATTTGAAAGCCCAATCAAAAAAAAGAGAAAAACATGTTTCTGTAAAGAAAAAGAAGCTGGTAGTGCCCGCAGTTCATTTGTCACACTGAATACGGAACTTTAGCGCAATGCATTGTGGGATACATTGTTCTTCACAGTGCACTCGGATTGCATACTGCAAAAACAGTACGAGAATGCAAGTATGCTGTGTCAAACATAACAATAAATGATATAAGGCAGCAAATTTTGTGATCAACATAGACTTATTACCTTCTACTCACCCCAGTTCACTTTTTCTTTTACTATCCATCCCTCACTCATTCTGTGAGAGCAAAAAGAGGCGCCATACCAGCCCAGATGGGTGATGAGAAACCAAGTGCCGGCAAAGGTAATCAAGAGCAGATGGGAAATTATTTGGCAACATAAGGATACAAGTTGCCTCCTGATGTAAAAAAAGGATGAACTCAAGAAAGAGAGAAAATCTCAGGGGGAGGAAGACGAAGGACAAGAAAAAAAACAGAGTTTACATCGCTTGTCCATCTGGGATAACTATTCCTGCCTTCTACAAAGACAATAGCAAAAGTTAGTTATTTAGAGTGTGTGTGTGTGTGTGTGTGTGTGTGTGTGAGCTTTGCCTAATTTCTATGGAAAAACTGTTTTGGAAAGTTATTTGAAACCACTGTGAAAAATTCATCCAAGATTTTGGTTGCTTCAAAATAAGCTTTGTTAAACGGCCTGACAAACCACTTCTTCTTACCCACTTTCTTCCTGGTCTAAAAAATGTAACACCAACAAATAGGTCAGGACCCAAAAGAGGCCTCAGAGAAAAGCAGGTTGATGCAGGTTTTAGGTTCCCCTCATTTCCTATGAGCTGCATTGAAACAGCTTAAATACTGCAAGCAGTCTTTAAACACTAAGAGGTCTTTGTGCCCTTCAAATAGTGATGGACTACAAGACCCTATGCCCTCCACACCCTTTCAGCCCACACACCTCCCTCTCCCTTCCCCAGGCTTTTCCTGTTATTTCCTGCACTGCAAAAGCCCCTTTACTTACATTACCTCTTGTTAAGGGCTTGTTTTATTGTAAGGTTATTAGACTCGCAGTGAGATCAGCGGTTTTCATTAAAACACCGTCTTATCTTGATCTTGGCAAAGCAAGGACCAAGATTTGGTCTTCTACGTTCTTCATTTGCGTGTCACGAACTGCTTGGAGGCTACGGCGACCCAACAGGCAAACATTATAACGTTATAATGGTAAAGCAGTATAACAGAAACCGAGCGAAGAGGGAAAGAAAAAATGCGGCATCTTTTCCAGCGAATGTTTCATTTGTCTCTGCGGCCTGTTTGGAGATAAAACTCCAGCCAATGAGCAGCAGAAAGAACTCAAACCTCAGGAAGACACGAACTTGTAGCGCAACATCTCTTCCAAAAGATTCAGCTGTGGCCTGGAAGGAGATGAAGTTCATAATCGTCAGTTCTTGGGGGCAAATCAAGAGCGAGGAGCATCTGCGAGCTGCAGATGGTGCGTCGACGTATAGTACATGTTAGGATGTCAGGACGGGACTTGTTATCTGGTAGTGCAGACATGAGGGACGCGAGCGTGTGTGATCTTAAACGAGGAGAAGCGTTTTGTTGCTGTCAGACTACACCAGCCACTCAAAGAGCCATCAGGCTGGAGTAAGACTGTGATAATTAAACCCATATGACAGACTGAATGTAAAGGGCTCACTGCAATGGAGAAATCTCTCTCTCCCCACTTTTTGTCCAATGTACTGGAAAGCACTCGCTCACCGCTCCAAACGGCCTCAATCGTCTCTGGAAACTAGGCATCTCTTTAGCCATCTCCATTTGGATGATATGCAGGCGGCGAGTTTTCTCAATTTTGCTTGACACTGTACTGCAGCGATGAGAAAGAGCCACAGGTCTTTGGCCTCCACTAACACTGTCTAACCCACTAACAACAAGGCTGGATTTACACAAACCAGAGGACCCCGAATGGGAAGCCCCCCAAAAGAGCTGAGCCGATATTTACAAAAACGTGGTACATTAATTTTTATACCTCTCGATTTATTTAATGCGTCTGTTGAAAAAACCAAGAGAATTAAGATTATGATCCTTAAATCACAGCGAGCAAAGATGAGATTTATGTTGATGAGCGGTAATGAACTCCGAATCCATTAATGAAGACCATACTGTAAGAACTGTTCATGACCGGCTGCGGAGGAAAGACCGCTTTAGACCATCAGCTCTGAAACCACACTCCTCAGAGCCAGCCAGATTCCCCCGCATTTATCATCCACATACCAACCCCCTAAACACTTTATCTTCTCTTTAAAGATCATAGTTTATTTATATGACTTCTATTTGAAATAATTATAGCACTAAATCATAAACAATGAGCCTTTTCGAGTATTCATCAATCATTGATGTGTGACGATCATAGCGTTCGCCAGCAGAGGGCGATAGGTTGGTTAAAGCCTGCTATCCCATAGAGTTCGGTCCTGTTGCCATGAATTTGAGCGTAATCAAAAATACATTCTTGCTGTTACCACCATTGTTTGATGCGGAAAGCGTTTGACCATTGGTTGCCTCTCAATAAACAGCGGGCTCCAACAGCTTATGAACCAATAAATGTCCATGACTCCTCCAAAGTTTTTGGTTCATTTGTAGTTTGTTAAAAGTTGTTTAGGGTAATAATCACAAAGAGCCGGTTTTTATATCACAAAGAGCATAACCACAAAAACGTAAACTCACTATTAAAGTTTCCATGACATAATAAGATTGTTTTATTAATACGCGTGATATTTCCAAGTTTTCCATGACCGTGGGAACACTGGAATGGCTCTTGTATTTAATAAACCACACGTTGGTTTGGGTTAGACGTTCTCAGTATCAAGATGTTTTTAGTAACCATCCTGATTAAGAAACATTTGGCATGGCCAGATAACCTGATGACACGATAAAATGTCAAAGTAGGTATAGGAGACGATATTGAAGATATTGAGACTAACTATGAGGCTATAATGGCATTTGTCAAACTCCGGTCTCCAGCGGCTCCGCAAAGCTCGCCAAGTTCTCTCCATCACACGTAGACGCGCACGGACAGGCATGGAGTCCAGCCAGGAGAGACGCTCGCTCTACCTGACAGGCAGCAGGTCTCCTGCGAGAGTTCATCGCCAATTCAAACTACATCATTTATCCAAATTTTAACCCATACCTTAAAAAAAAGTCAACTTATATTCTACTCATACCTACATATTTCACGGGACAGTTGATTCAGACTGGCGTAGCAGTCATATTCCATTTGATAGCGGCTGTAATCAGTCATTTATAACAATATTACAAGAGGAGATAATTTATTAAGTCGTTTATATGGCTGAAAGCTTTCCTCCGGGGTTGCTGGCGAACGCCTCGACTCTGATCCCCACAGACAAAGAGAGATATTTCTGCTTTCTGGTAGAGTGATCACCAGCACGCTGACAGCGCTGCTGTCTCCATCGTTTTAGTTTTAGTAAGCTGGATAACCACTGACACCTAAACAGACACGCGTGCACGTCCCTGGGATTCACTACAACAAGTTTGCATGCACAATAGTAATTGTGCACGATTGCATTGAATTCATTTTGGCATAATATTGAAAGTGTCAATGCGCAAACTCGTTCAGAAACTATACTCACCGTTTAATTGTTAAGGTATGGTCTGTCTGGCGACTCTAAGGTTTTCCGACCTCCGTCCAGGCTGTCGTCCTTCAGTGCCGATTAGCTCTCTGCCACATACTTTGACGACCCGGTGTATTGTGTCCCCCTGTTGTGTGATTTCTCTGCTTCCTTCAGCCTATCCGTTGAAGAGAGAAACTGAGTTCAGCCTGTGCTCTGGTTGATGTCCGATTCGCGAACGCATCAAACCGATTCTGTAATGATCCGTTCGAACCGATTCTCAAAGCATCACTCGGCCGTAAAACTCAAACGTTTTCGGTATATTTGACGCCGTCGTTTAACGTCATCAAAATGGAAAGCACTGTTTATTTCTGTAACTACACACATCAGACGTCAAATACCGCAAAGGTATCTCAGACTCCACTTTTGAGCGATGATATACAAACGGTTCATTTGAGTCGATTCGCCAAAACGAACCGCTTGTCGGAAATGAATCAGACTTCCGTACGCCGCAACGCTTTCTCCACAGCGCTCGAAGCGAACGGCAATAACAGACGCTGAACGCCGGGAGGAGCCACCGCGAACAATTGCGCTCTGTGCATCGCATCGTTACATTGACTTTGACGAACTCGTGTTAGGAGCCCCTCGGAGGGGGGGACTCGATCACCTGTTGGATATCGGATACACACACATACACACCCGCCAAAGAGAGCCGGATACCAGATGCGCCTTCGTTAACAGTCGTGAGGGCAGAGGAAAACGCGATTCCTTTACGCAGACATAAAGTAAAGACATGAAATAAACAAGATTTATGAACTGGACGTCTATCCCAGTGCTTGCCTAACATGTCCTTTGAGAACAAATCTTTATTTTTCTTTCAGCAATATTGAAACCATATATATATATATATGATATATTTCCTAAAGAACGCGTTCAGATGTGCATGGCTCATTTTTCAAACACCTTAATAGCTCCTAAAGCAGCTGAATGCAAAATATACGAACTCAATTTTGGTATCTGTTTTAGACATTGGTGGAGCGTGGCTCTTTGAAACAATCGCATCCCTGAGCAGCACAACAGACTTGCGTGAAAACGTAAGCTACAGTTTCTGAGAAGTCTAAAGAGAATTCGCATCTCAGTAAGTTTAACAGCCCACACGTTTCACCTGTGTGTGCGCAGAAACACATGCACACGTTTTCTCTCAGGCTTACACACACACACACACACACACACACACACACACACACACACACACAGTTAAACTTGGCAGGGGTAGAAACCGCCTTACAAGCCAGATCAGAGAACTTCATCACCTTAGCAGACTAAATACATTTGTTATAACTTTCCTTCACTCGTTCATCCCTGTCTTTTTCTTTCTGTCTCTCTTTCTTTCTTCCCTCTCTCCTTGGACGTCAGCTACAGGCCTCGGTGAGTGTTTAATAAGATTATTCTGGCTTTTTTAGCTCCATTTTCCAAGCACTGCCTGTTCTTATCTTATCCCCGGGCAAATTTACAACCTTTCAAAGCTGATCAAAATGTCCGACACGCTGCATGTGCAAACGAGGCGGGATATTAGAGAAAAGTTGCTGGGAACTCACAGCTGAAGGTTCAGCGGAGGTCGAATACCATACTGACAGATAACTTTTACATTGAATTAAGACAGCAGGCTAATTTGTAACATCCTGCTGGCATGCTCGTATGCATGTTCAGCAACGATTATGAGAGCTATCCAAGCACATTTGGCGTGTTGTTAAACCTGTTCTTCACACAGCATGTCCAGGTTGTCATTTTTTAAATTGGTTTATAATAGTTTCAACTTGTAATAGTTATAATAGAAGAAATGACAGGTTCATGGTTTGCATTTGAATGCGTTTGCTTTTTTTGGTCCACTTATTAAAGCGAAGACTTATTATGATTATTATTGTTATCATAAATGATGCTGTAGAATTTTCACAAGTTCATGAGTGTTATGATAAATATCAGTATCAATATATATGATATGCTTTCGGTCAGTTTATCTTTAAGTTCATTTCCTAATGCTGAATCTTATGAAATTAAATTTAATCAGAAGATACATGCGTGTCAGCAAAGATTAAGCAGTGTTACTTCCATCAAAAAATTATTTGCAGCTTTAGAATTGAAGATTAAATATTTTTTTGCCACTGAACATGTGCTGAAGATCTACA
Source organism: Botia almorhae (assembly GCA_036877575.1). Taxonomy (NCBI): domain Eukaryota; kingdom Metazoa; phylum Chordata; class Actinopteri; order Cypriniformes; family Botiidae; genus Botia; species Botia almorhae. The sequence goes on from JAZGTJ010000500.1 coordinate 56,736, forward strand.
AGTTTTTGCCCCTGATATTGTAAATCACTTTCAACTTTGTAGTTTTAAAGCAAAAACTGTGATTTATATTTTAAATGAAGCATTACCATAAAGGATTGTAAAAGACTGTTTATGCCATTCACCACATGTTTTGACAATTCGATTTTCTGCTAATCCACTGACAGCTGCATCATTTGAAAATAATTCAGCTAACTAATCTCATTTAGTTACATAAAACAGGTAGGTTAACACTTCATAAAACTCAGCATGTTTGAAACGAAAGTTAACCAGCATGAATTATTTCACTGTAAAGCGCCATGTAGAGTACTGAACCTTGAGCTTAAAGTCTTCATTTGTCTGGGTTTGGTGGCAAGAATCCAAACTTTTTTTACTGTCCAAATGCCCACAGCGTTTCAGTGGTCTCGTGAGACCATCTAAATATGGGCACAAAATCAAGCAAACTTAGAGAAGAAAATTAGCAATAATCACAACAAACCGAGCAGTCTTGAAAAGGGCAAGGGTCAAAAAGCCTATTACATATAAGGAGAAAAGGTTTCAGTGTCCTTTGTATTTTACATAATCAAATAAAAGTTTGTTTCCATTGAAGGCAGTTGAGTTCAAGGTCACGTTCTGAATTTTTCAGCCATCATAGTTTGGATTCTTGTTTTCAGATTGTTTTTGAGAGCTGTTCTGCAATTAAATTTGTGCATTTTTACACAACAATTTATTAGCGTTAAATGAGTTATAAATTATTCTTTTTAAATTCATTCTTTTTAAAATCGACATTGTAGCAACCTGTAATATTGGCAAATGACACAAACATAATGCAGTGGTGTGATCGCTTAGATATATTTAGCATTTTCAAAGACGCACAATTTCAAAGCTAATTATAGATAAAATAAAAAACAAATGCGCATCTAATGCTGTTGCTTGCTGTCTGAATCGTGTGTAGTGTAAAAATTAGGTATGTTTTGAAGGAGCTGCTGTTGCGATAAGGCCTGGCCACAATGCGTCACTGGTTTTCACACCGGAAAAAACAAACAAGTTTTTCCTTTAAAATTTTTTCCACTGAGCATTAGTGAATCTGTAGGGTCCAGATTCTTTATTTGACCCCTCAATATAAATGATAAACGAGCAGGTCTTATGTTTTGGACTTCACTGTATGGTCCTAGCATGATTGGAACTTTTCTCATGCACAAAACTGCATTAGGAAAGTGTTTGAATTTTGACACTTTACATTGCTAATAACGAGGGGAGGGTGTGGAGACAACAGCTCAATCCAAGCTAACAGGAAACGTTTTCAGAACATTGGCCCACGTTTTCTCAAAGTTTTCAAAAATGATCTTGCAGCAACATTAGTAGAATGTTTTTAACGTTACATATATATATATATATCACAAAAGTTATACGTTTGTTAGTAGAATGTTTTAAAAAGTCACAGAATTAAACTCTTCAAATAGCATTCATATAATCAGTTATGGTGTTAATACGTCAAAAAAAAACTGGACATTTTAGATGTTCCTAAAAATAATATTTTTAACATTTTTGTAACTTAATGGAAACATTAAGGAAACGTCTTACAACCCAAAATTGCTAGCTGGGATGTGTCTGAGTGTGGACGCTAACCTCTAAATGTATAAATTTTTTTATTTATGAACAGATCTTACAAATCTTTCATGGTGTGCTATATTTATTTGTGACATTAACATCACTTTTGTCTCGGCAATCTGCCAAAAAACATGTGGCCTTGGTCAGATTCTGTATTTAGCCAATCGGAATGCTTGTCAATAATTTCACGCTTTCATGGGGCAGGCCGTAATATACAGAAGGCCTAGAAAATCAGCTTGCTATGCGGTTATGCTATTTTGTTATCTTTTGACTATATTTTCTCTGTCTTTCTAACTGTTGGTTGCATTTTTCTAATCTTTGATGTTCAGATGGTGTGCTGCTGCCCCAGCTAACAGGGAACGTTCTCAGAATGTTGGCTAATGTTCCTTGAAGGTTCTCTCAATGATATCAAAAATGCTCTTGCAGTAGCATTAGTAGAATGTTTTTTGACGTTATGTATAATATATTTATATAATATAAGTAGGTAGTGGAAACATTTAACATTTAAAACATATCATTCTTATAACCAAGTAATAAGGTTACTACGACATCCTTTAAACGGAGGGTTTGAACGTTCTAGAAATTTTTAAAGAAGATTTTTAATGTTTACGTTTTTTAATGGAAATGTTAGAGAAACGTTCTCACAACCTAAAATTGTTAGCTGGGGCTCTCCTGTGCCAATTAACATTTTCCAAGCATTTCTGCATGTGTGTATGTCTGTAGAGGGTGGGGTTTGGGGACAAGGGGGCATGTCTCACCAGAATCAGAGTTTGGCAGAAGTTCCAGAATGGCTAACAACACCAAAACAAGTTCCAGTACAGAAGTACAGCTATAAAATGGGACCACATGGGAACCATATGATAAAATTTGCCCTAAATGATAAATGATACCTCATGTGTGTGTCCTGCTCCTCAGTGACTTTGCTGTGGCCGGTGTGGTGAGCTAGGTGTGTGTGTGGCTGTGGTAGGTCTTTCTACAAGTCTCTCTGTAACTGTCGTCCCTGTAAATGTGGGCAGCTGAACACCTCTATGTCCAGGAAGCTGTGGTTTAAATCAAAGGTAGCAACACATCTGTCTAAGGTCCTCCACTTGTTCTTGCTCCAAGTGCTCTTCTCTCTAGATGTCATCAAAGTATTTGCATCTAACTAGTGAAACCAGTGTGTGGGGTGTTGAGGAAACGAGTAGGGATTTTTTGTTGTTGTTTTACTAACATGCTCCATGATGTTAATGTGGACATGTTTGAACATGTCTGGAAAAAGACCAAGTTGATAAAAAACGAAACTANNNCACACACACACACACACACACACACACACACACACACACACACACACACACACTTATCTATCTAAATGGGGACGTTTAATGGGGACTTCTAGTTTTTAATACACAGCTAGTTATAAACGCTGTAATCTAACTCTAACCCGCACGCTAACCCTAACAGAAAACGTTCTGCGTTTTTACAATTGAAAAAACTTTATTTACTATATTTTTTATAGTGTTTTTGCAAATGAAGATATTATAAACGGAGGTCTTGCTCAGATTTGTCAGGTATTGCTGACTTTTGAGTACAAATTTGGCCCCGTTATATGGTTAAGTAAACCCCCCTCCACACGCACACACACACACACATACATTTTTAAATGTTAAGATGGTAAATACGAAAACATAAGGACATGACATAGACGTGCATATATGTATACATACACACACATATGTGTGTATTTGTATATCTCCTACACAGTTTACCATTCAGCCACTGGAAAGTATTCATCACACCATAGAGAGTTTATTTGTCTGTTGTAGACACTTGTTCCATGGTGCCACAGTTACAGCATTTTTAATTTGCATTTTCTCACTGCTGTCCTTCAGAGATGCGTTTCATAAGAGCATGTGTCTGTTGACAAAGGTTAGGAACATTCTTGAAGCATCAGCACCTGCGCAGGGTGGAGAGGTTGTCATATAAGCCCTGGCGGGGGTGGGGGTGGGGGAAGGATATGTCTATATTTCCTGTTGTGGTGATTCGAACCGAATGCGAGACTTCGCCGGTTGCAAAGCAACACTAAAACCAACCACACCAACCCTCACATACTGTGTTATTAATCTACCCAGCTGTGTGTATAACAATGTGTATCTGACTGGTGCCACACCATTTGATTTCTCTGGTGCATATAAAGCAGTGAGTCACAAGCAAAGAAAAGTGAGAATGTGAGAAAAACTGAGGGAAACGAAGTAGATAACGAAGCTTTCAGCAGAAAAACCTCCTCCCACATCCCACATCAGCATGAAAACATCTCACAGTATCTCGCCCCATTTTGATGATCTCATCATCCGTTTGAACCTCTCTTCCTCTCTTTTTCTCCCTCAACGCTGTCATTTGGCTCAGTCCCTGATCTGAGGAACATCTCCCGCATCTTCTCCTCACCTCCAACATGGCCGATCCTGCTGTGGAGCTCCCGTTCTTCTATGGTAGCATCAGTCGCTCGGAGGCCGAGGAGCAGCTGAAGCTGGGGGGCATGGGAGACGGCCTCTTTCTCCTGCGGCAGTGCCTCCGCAGTCTTGGCGGCTACGTGCTCTCCATGGTTTGGAACCTGGAGTTCTACCACTACTCCATAGAGAAACAGCTGAACGGCACGTACTGCATTTCGGGAGGAAAGCCTCACTGTGGGCCCGCAGAGCTTTGCGAATATTACAGCAAAGATGCAGACGGGCTGATGTGCACCCTTAGAAAGCCCTGCCTGCGATCGCCCGACACGCAGATCAAGCTGGGAGTGTTTGACAACCTGAGGGACAATATGCTTAGAGAATATGTGCGTCAGACTTGGAACTTAGAGGTAAGAGCTTGTGATGATGTAACAAATCACAGAGGAATTTAAATGGTACATCGCAGCATTTTTGACTGGGTTTGATATGTGAGTTGAGAGCGTTTTAAGGATAGAAACCGACTCGTGAGTATTCAGGTTAATTCAATTCAGAAACGTGTCTCGAGGCAACAACGGTTGCTGTTACAAATACGAACGCATGCATGCGCGCATATGCATGTCCTGCAGTGTGAAATGTATTGTTAAACTATTTTAACAGCATTTTGCTCATTCTTTTATCATTTTTATGCTTGTATGAGCCCATATTAGTTGGGAGACTACAGACACACTAAAAATACTGTTTTTTTAACCCACAGTTTGGTCAAATTTGAACAAACCCAAACATTAAGTTAGGTTGTTCTAGGTAGTTTTTAACGTAACAGTTGGGTTTACCTATATTTGACCTTTTTTTGAGTGTAGAACATTTGTATTTTTATTAAAAATGTATGTGTTAAGTTTAAATAAACCAGTCAAAGCAACAAAGTGTTTATAGTGAAAAAGAGAAAGACACGATGACCAGGTACAGGTCACGCCGTATCCATAGACACTTGATGTGTTATCTACCCATCGACAGTACTGCCCACCCAAGATGTATAACAGCCACTTAGCTTCACTATATGGCTGCACTGTCAATTATTCCTCAGATAATTCACGCTTCTAATTTGTCTACAGATTATATAATGGTCGTCTTCCCTCATTCAATAGTGTCTTTTACACCAGATGTTATGCATTGGTTGGTTTGTTTGAAAAGGATCCGTTTTTGACATGCTCCATAAATGATGAAACCCATCAAGCTAGAAGCACACAACAGATGTTTCACTGAGAGATTTACAGATCTTCCCAGCCGAACGATTTTACATTTCTTTTCCATAGGGTGAGGCCATGGAGCAGGCCATCATCAGCCAGGCCCCACAGCTAGAGAAACTGATTGCCACCACAGCACATGAAAAAATGCCTTGGTTCCACGGCAAGATACCCCGACAGGAGGGTGAGAGACGGCTGTACTCAGGATCTCAGCCCGATGGAAAGTTCCTGTGAGTGAAGACCTTGATTAGTCATCAGATTAACATCTCTAAAAGATCATTGTTAGCTAATCTTGCTAAGAGTTTTAGTTTGTAAGAATGTTTGTATGTTTCCATTAAGTAACAAAAACCTTATAAAGGTTATTTCGAATGTTTTAGGAACGTTCAGCACATCCATTTTTTAGATGTTGTCTTGCTTATAACAACGTTACTCAAACGCTTCACAAACAACTTAAGAATAACATCTTTGATATATATTTGCATAACAATGTTTAAAAGATGTTCTACGAACATTACTGCAACAGCATTATTGATCACTTTGAGAGAACTTTGAGAGAACGTTAGACAACGTTCCCTGTTTGCTGCAAAGTCTCTTCCTCTCTTCCTGTTACAAACTGGCCGATTTGTAAAGCATATCAGATCAGATTGTAGCAGAGGAGCAACATGAAGTAGATGACAAAAACGATGTTGGCTAGTTGCTGTGGCCACTCATCTATAAAGCTTCCTGTTCATCACAGCCTGCAGAGAAGCAACAACATCTAGAAAATCTGATAAGATTGCCAAAATGACCTACTTACACCTCCCATACCATTAGAACAAACACATACAGGAGCAAATAGCTTGACCTTTGATGTCTAATTTGATCTGCTTTCCAGAGTCAGAGAGAGAGAGGAACTTGGCACCTACGCGCTGTCCATGACATACGGAAAAACAGTATACCATTATCAGATCTTACACGACAAATCAGGGAAATATGCGATGCCAGAGGGAACTAAATTTGACACTGTCTGGCAGGTACATTTAAACTCCTCAAAGAGTCTCTGATCTCATTTTACCTTCTCTTGAAAAAAGGAAAAACAGAAGAGCATAAATGTTGCTAGAACGGAAGAGGTTTCACAAAATGTACTTGTGACATTTATCTACTTAAAACGAATGTATTTAGATACATTATTAACACACAAGAGAAAGACCGCTGATGTAGATATTTAAAATATAATAAAATATATCATATATATTTTCTGCTGTGTGTGTTTAATATTGTGGTTGTTTAATGTAATAATTATGTTTTTCTGGAGGGCAGCTGGTTGAATATTTAAAAATGAAGCCAGATGGACTTGTGACAGTTTTGAAGGAACCATGTGTGAACCAAAACAATGCACCAATAGGTATGATAATATTTATAATAAATTTTATTAATAATCCATTTAAAACATTTATACATAACTGAACAACACAATTAGGCGTTATATAATCAACGTAAAAGTTGAATGTACAGCATTGTGGATTTTTTAAAGGCAATGTGTGCAAAGAGTTTTTAATATTTTAGAATAAAAATACTTCTCTTTTTCCCAATTCCATGTTTAGCTGTTTCCAATGGTCCGGTAAGTATGGCTGAAAATAATCAGTTATGATGCTTCGTTTTGAAAATATCCAACAGTTTTGTGCATGTTGTTAATCGTTGGGGGCTCTGTTGGTCTGTTTCAGAGAAGATTAAGAGGCAATGGATACACACCGCCCCCTATGAGTAAGTTTATGGTAGTACAACATATAAAAGCTAGAAAGTTCCAGTCTCTTTGAAGTTTTCTTAGGGTCTCTTAAAGATAAAAAGTCAGATAAAGCAATTAATTAATTGTTTGCCCATAAAAGCAAGTACACAAAGTACCCAAATTGTTATTATGACCATTAACCCTTAATCCTTTATTCAAAGCTCTTTCCAAAAGATGTGCTTTCGGCAATCTAAAACCCAGACATATTTAAACTAGTTAGGCAAGGGTTAAGTGAGCTGTACTAGTCACCATTAGCGTGCCAATAACTTCATATAAGTAACATTGTCTATGATATGTACCAGTTCCCAAGCCTGCAGGAGCCGAGGCGCGGCCGGCTTTACCTATGGACCATGACGCCTTCATCAGTCCTTATGATGACCCAAACGAGTGCAGAAAGAAGACGCTGTTCATCAAGAGAGACAAGCTCATGATCGACGAGGTGGAGCTTGGATCAGGCAACTTCGGTTGCGTCAAGAAAGGTGTTTTCAAAATGGAAAGGTGAGCGCAGAGGAAAGAAAGGATGTAAAGTTCTGATATTTAAAATGTAAAGTTCTGATGTCTAAAATGTAAATTTATGATATTTTCTGTTTTATTACAACGTATTATTATTACTCGCATTAAAGCTGCAATCCATAGCTTTTCCGGTTAAATCAGTTAAGGAGCAAGTACATGACAGATCCGTGTTCAACACGATCTCCTTATCTTACCCCAATTCGCAACTGTAGGTTTATAAAAATGATTTATAATTTGAGCTGCCGGATCCGATTTTGCTGGAAATGTCCTTCAGTAAACAGAAAGAAGAAGACCCAACTACTATATCCCATACTGTAGATGTTGCAGCGTTTGTATCTTATTCTTACAGTAGTTGTTGAACGTTTAGAAAACAGTGATGGCGGTAGAGAGACCAAAGTTACGGATCACAGCTTTAAATTTGGCCCTTAATAGTCTGCGTTCAATTCAATCAAGATTTGATGTATAATTGGATTCTAATCCCGACAAATTGGTTTCCCAACAAAGCAAACAGATCGACGTGGCCATTAAAGTGTTGAAGAATGAAAACGAGAAATCTGTAAAGGATGAAATGATGCGAGAGGCCCAGATTATGCACCAGCTGAGTGATCCGTTCATCGTGCGCATGATTGGGCTCTGTGAGGCTGAGGCGCTCATGCTGGTGATGGAAATGGCCTCTGCTGGCCCGCTTAACAAGTTTCTGTCTAGCAAAAAGTGAGTTCATCAGTTATGTTATATATGTTAACTGAATGACATCAGCAAATAGACAGTCGCACCTGTTCACAGACATGTGACACAAATATTAAACAACAAAAATTATTGTATACGTTTTGCTCCTCTCAGGGACCAGGTCCCCATGGATAACATAGTGATGTTGATGCATCAGGTCTCCATGGGGATGAAGTATTTGGAAAGCAGGAACTTTGTTCACAGAGACTTGGCTGCCCGTAATGTACTTTTGGTAAATCAACAATATGCCAAGATCAGCGATTTTGGCCTCTCCAAAGCACTGGGGGCAGATGACAACTATTACAAGGTGGGGCTGATTAAACTGGATGGGTCTTTTTAAACTGGAACAGTTCAATGTTAATTTACATTAGTAATTGTCAGTGCCATAATATAGATCTTACACAACATAAGACAATTGTTGGTATATCGTTGCCAGTACAATATGGATAACAGATGGATGGATGGATGGATAGAGGGATGATGGACAGATGGTGGGTGGATGGATGGATGATAGATGGATGGATGATGGATGGATTGAATTGATAGATGATATTGATTTTGAGTGTTATATTATATGAATTGTATTGTAACTTGTATTGTGTTATATTGTTGAGTGTTATTTTGAGTGTTATATTGTATGCGTGCAGGCACGGACAGGGGGAAAATGGCCTTTAAAGTGGTATGCGCCAGAGTGCATTCATTTCCACAAGTTTTCCAGCAAAAGTGACGTTTGGAGCTTTGGTATTACAATGTGGGAGGCATTCTCCTATGGAGGAAAGCCTTATAAGGTAAATGTATACCGTGACGTCACGGTCGGCCTATTTACTGCCTATAGTTGCTTATAGAAACCCGACTCATCATTGATCGCTTTTAATTAAATACTTTCTTTTTCTGTGCAGAAAATGAAAGGGCCAGAAGTGATGAGTTTTATAGAAAGTGGTAGTCGCATGGATTGCCCACCTGGATGCCCAGAGGACATGTATGAATTGATGAAAGACTGCTGGACATACAAGTAAATATTAACGAATTTTTACATGAACAGTGTAACGTGATAAGTGATTGTCCCAGTACAAATCAACTTTATGGTGTGTTAGGGGGTATGTGGCAGGTGCTTATGGCAATACAACTATATATAACTATATAACTATATAACTTCTGATTGTCTTCTACAGGCATGAAGACCGGCCAGGCTTTGTAAAGGTTGAGGAGAAGATGAGAACCTTTTATTACTCCATTGCCAAAAAGATCCCTGATTATATGAAAACAGAGGAAGAAAAAGCCTCTAAATAATCGGAGAGGCTAATTGAACTGAGGACGGAAAACATGGGGAAAGTCATTCTGAAAATATTTGTTACTTTTTATATTGTGTTTATAATTTGCCAGCTACTGTAATACATTCTTTGTATTGTTTTGTTTATAATAATTTGTGCTCATTTCATATTTAATTATGTCATATGATGTGGTATTTCGAAGGTTTCAGTATTATCAGATGTAGGGCTGTGTTCTCTGCCATAAGTTGTCCCAAAGATACTGTGATTGTAATTTTCCTGCCGTTTGTTTTTCTATTCTTCTTGATTCCTAGAAAATATGTTCTCAAAAATATTTTGTTCATTTGTTGGTGGATGTTTCTGGAACTTTCAAACTTGGAATAAACTTCACATGCAGCAAAACTGAGTCAACACATAAAGTCATAAAATTGTTGGAGCTGAAGACAACAGATGTTGCCCGGAGGCTGTTTTACTGGCCTAACAGAAATGCATTTCCATAATACAGAAATAAATAGTTGTAAAAACATGCTTTTATATATTAACATCTCCGGTGCATTAAATACATGTTTTAGAGTTCGTAACACTAAATGTATATTTAATGCACTTCCTCCATGTTTGGACAGAAGAGGCTTTCATAAAGGAAGTGTACTTTGTTCAGTAGGGCGGGGCCTGTGGTTTCCTTAGAAAAGTGTAGACTAAATAATTGTTACAGTACGTAGCACACGTTCCTTTTTAATCTGCAACAAATGCAAATACAATGTAACTTTACCAACAAAGAAAAATATTGAATAAGCTTTTAAAATAGATGGTGGTTAACAAGACGGGCCACATCAAAGCGGAACAAGAAAGGCGCTCGCTTGGTAAGTTTGTTTCAACTTCTACACCGACCCCGCGAGAACGTTTCGTTAACCTTCATCGTTTCTTGTACGTTTATGTCGAGATATGACCGAGTTTGTTTCGTGGCCTTTTATTGTGTTTCGGTGAAAGTTCGTGTGATTATCCGTCGTGGTCACGCCATTAAAAACGACTTCGTCACACGGAGTTACCGTATGAACTGACGAGCATTCCGCGCAACAAGTCTGTTTCGCTTTTGTTTTTTGCCGCTTGCATCCATTCATTAAACGGATGTAAATATTTACTGTAGTTTTAGCATCATATTTGAAATAATCATATGTCTTTATAATCAACGTGTTGTGAAAATATTAGCTGTTGGCGGAATCCCCCGGCCGATGTCTGTAAATGCCACCCATGGTGCCCAACAGGAAATTACTCAACAATTCCTCTAACATTTTAAATAAAATGGCTCTGTGTACCAGTACGGTGCAAACGGACATTTCTTTCATATTATATTTCATATAAGACGAGGTCCGACTAAAGGATGTGATGAATAGCTTATTCATCAAAATAATAAGATTAGCGTTTTTGTCCTATTGTTTATTCAGTCAGAAAATCTTCATGCGGTTTCTACTACACACTTATTGTGTCATTTGTAAAAAGCCACTTTATGTTAAAGCCCAGTGGAATTAGTCCTTGATTTGGAGAATTGCAGAAAAACTGCAAAAATGTTTGATCGAGAGATAGACAATTATTTCATTGTCACAGCCAGCAAAAAATCTCAGGCACTCCTTTGACATGATTTATCTGTTTGCCTCCCATTTGACTTTAAATTAATGAATAACAGAACGTACACATGCAAAGTTTGACCTGTTTTCTCCTTTGATTTCAGCATTTATCCTCAGTGGCTGGTGGTACTGAAAAGCTTCTACATACAATATTGTCTCTGTTTATTTGCCATCTTTTGCAAACAAAAGGTTCATTTAACCATATTACACAACAACCCTGACCCTCACCCCCCGGCAACCATGTCCATGGCTCTTAAACAAGTCTTTAACAAGGACAGGACGTTCCGGCCCAAGCGCAAGTTTGAACCCGGGACGCAGCGCTTTGAGCTCCACAAAAAAGCGCAGGCATCTCTTAACGCCGGCCTGGACCTGAAGCAGGCGGTGCAGCTTCCGCACGGTGAAGACCTGAATGACTGGGTGGCCGTTCATGTGGTGGACTTCTTCAATCGCATTAACCTCATCTACGGCACCATCAGCGACTCCTGCACAGATCAGACCTGTCCCGTCATGTCTGGAGGTCCCAAATACGAGTACCGTTGGCAGGACGAACAGAAGTATAAGAAGCCCACTGCCCTCCCGGCACCAAAATACATGAGTCTGCTAATGGACTGGATTGAGGTCCAGATCAACAATGAACAGATCTTCCCCACTAACGTTGGTAAGGACTCAATAACCCATAAGGCACTTGTGCACAAAAGTCCAAAGATTTGAGTGTTTTTAAATATATAAGATGCTTGACAGTTTTCTTCAAGTCGAAAGTAAATGTGCTTATATTGTTGACTTGATATCACCATTCACAAATTAATAACATTGATATTAACATAAACAGACTTGCCTTATACGGTCTCAAAAGTATCTTGACATTTTTAAGAACATGTCGAGTTATCACAGCAATAATAACATTTCCAACCAGGTGGCATGTTGAAATAACTTATGCAAGACTTACTCTGAAAACTAACGTCACATTTCTAAAACGTTTTGGCCAAAAGACCAAACCAGCTGGTCCCAGGTCAGTTTTCATGGTTGTCTGTCAGTGTTCCTCAAGGTCTAACAGAGTAACCACAGGTCTGATTCATCACTTTAATTATGGGAATGTTTGACATCCAGAAAGTGGGTGTAATTTTGTGCGAATTGTAACAGTATGTCAAACCATATATGTACTGTGCTTGCGCTGTCTTATTTCAAAATAAATGCCACTTCGGTTGATATTTTGTTATCTAATGCAACAACATCGGTACAGTTTGAGTGTGGTCACTGTATTTGATCTTTTTCAAATACACAGGCTATCCAGCAGACATCTGATTACATGTTTACAATGGCTTTGATGTCTCAAAATGGCCATTGTGTAAAACGTTACTGTAGACTATTTCGAGAGGCATTTGTGAAAGGAACAAACAAATAAGGTAGAAGCTTAAAATGCAAAAAATAATAAATTGTAATATGTGGACTCTGCCGTATTCATAAGTGGGAATTTCCCACCCTCCCCCGGCATTGTCTCATTATCCACAACATGCCACTCAACATCTGCATGCCTCTCGAAATTGGTCATATAATTTACAGTGGGATATAAATAGACGGAGCCTGTGTAGGGTTCTTAGAATGCAACAGGACAGTCTTAGAATTTACCATGTATAAGGAGATGCTTTTCTGCACACAGGACGAAACGTAGGGCGCTATTAATAAACGTCACTCGAGAAATATGATTCTACGATTTATAATCTGTCGCAGCACGTGGCCCTGTTCAGAGCCTTAGGTTAGGAGATGATGTCACAGGATGTGCAGATGAGAGAAGAGATGAGGGATCTGATGATATCAGCCCGCTACCGTTCAGAGTAATCTAATAATATCTTTTTTGATGTTGGTCCATACGTTTGAATCCGATGAGGGCGCTAAGTCACCATCAGAAATCGCTAAGCCTCGTGTACATACTTCAGTATACGGTTGCGTTGTATGTTACCGTACTGTATGGCGTAAAATGTGCTTCAATTTGATGATGCCATGTGGTGGTGTTTTTATAGGTATTCTTATGTATACCTATATACATATAGGTATTTTATAGGTATACTTATGTATACCTATATAGGTGTATATGTATACATATATACTTTTTATAGGTATACGGTTGTACTGTAATTTGTATATGTTGTATGTTACCGTAAAATGTGCTTCAATTTGATGATGCCATGTGGTGGTGTGTTTATAGGTACGCCATTCCCCAAGACCTTCATGCAAGTGGCGAAGAAGATCTTATCCCGCTTGTTCCGCGTCTTTGTGCATGTGTACATCCACCACTTTGATTGCGTGAGCCACATGGGAGCCGAAGCGCACGTGAACACCTGCTACAAACATTTCTATAACTTTGTTACTGAATTCAACCTCATAGACCACAAAGAACTGGAGCCTCTGGTAAGCACATGTGTGTCACAGATAAAGACTTAAAGCTGCAATCTGTAACGTTGGCCTCTCTACCGCCATCTCTGTTTGAAACATAAAATTACAGTTTGCCGAAAAAAAGACCAGATATAAATTATTATTATAAACTCGCATCATTGAATCATGGTAAGAAGAATATTTTGAAAACTGATCTGTTCTGTTTTTGCTCAGTAACTAGCCAAAAGTGTTATGAATTGCAGCTTTAAATTGGTTGTTTTAAATTGGGTGCAGACAAAACCACGTGTTTCCCAAAACGTGTTTTCAGTACAGAGTATAAAATGATAAACAAAAGACACTTATGTGTCATCACATCTCATGATTATTAGCTAAAATTGCCATTTTTTAAAACCTTTGCTGATTGTTAGGGCCGCATAAGGACACGATGAGTTGACGCGTTTGATATTTCAGCCTCTGTTATTTTCTGACAAGCAGTTGAGGAGCGTCTGAGCTCGTAAGGCAGAAAATCCTGCTCCATAGACAGCAGTTCATTCTCGCTGTAGTCACGACTAGATGGCTGATATCAGGTGTCCCAGGCAGGTCCTGTTACAGACATCAGCTTGGTGCCTGTTCACATAATCAGTTTTTAAGGTATTAGTACAATGTAATGAACATTTTTGTCTTACATTAGCTGTACACCATACTTCCATCAATCAGTTAGTAAATCAAAAAGTTTTTTGATATTACATAAGAATTTTTATGTTATTTTGAAAACATACTGCACACACTTGTGTAATTGACGGGATTGTGTGATATTTTTATGCTGTTGCTTGCTGAACGTGTGATGCAGTTTGTGGTTTTGTGTGTTGGTCCACTAACGCCGTGCCTGTTTCTTTAAACAGAAAGAGATGACAACACGGATGTGCCACTGAAACAGAGCGGGCCCTCATGTTCCACACAGATCAGAACCACCAGAATTAACCATTTAAAAGCAGATGAAATAGAAGACAAACTTTTAAAGACTCTATTTTTATAAACTTTTAAAGTACTGTAATATTCTATTTAGTGAGAGACTTAAAATCTCTGTATTCTGATGTGTATACTGTCATAGGGAGAATATTTTTTCATTTTCAATTCAGTATTATACATTTTTGTTTTTCCAAATTTGTTTCTGAATCATTCCTTTCATTTCTGTTGTGGTGTCATAATCTATGACCTACAGACTATATTTGTGACTATTTATGTATGAGATATTAAACCCACACTGTCTCGTCTGTGTATCTTACTAGTTTTCTTGATGGTTGCTTGTTTAATGTTAGTAATTCTGATGGAATCTGTGGGCTTCTTGAATTTTCTGTGCTGATTCAAAGAGGAAACTCAGAATTAACAGGAAGGAAACTCACATTATTTAAAATGTGGTCAAATCCGTTTATGGTACTACACTCCTACCAACAGCTAATATTGTAATTAAACTAAAGTAAATGTTTAATAAACAAACGCAAGGGGTGAGGGGGGGTAAAACTTTGTGGTTCTGTGAGAGACAATCTGACATCACACTAAGTTTTGACTGAAAAGTTGTGGAAGGGTGTTTTGAAACAGTTTGATTTAATGTTCATTATTATGTAATTCAATGTGTCTGCTCTGACATTTCATCTCACCACCTGATATATTAGGTTTTATGTTTTGTACATTTTAATGTTGCTTTAATGAAAAGACAATCCTAATATGTTAGTAGAATCCTTATTGCCTTTAACTAGCTGTTTTGTGGGATCGTGTCAGCCTTCTGATATATGCACAAATAAATAAACGGATGGAGAACCAAATTTTTGGTCTGTAGATGTATTTACTGGGAAGGCAGAGAAAAACAAGTTTGTCTCTGTCCGTTAGGTGGAGACAAATGCACACGTCGCATTACGGCCCGCGCAGGATGATGAAACGTTGCATTAAGACGGGCTGTTTACATGCAGTAATCGCTGGTCTACAAACTAGTCCAATGTTTTTTGAAAAGTAGGTCCACATTTTCGTTATGCAACCGCTTGTAATTAAAAAAATATATATTTTATAACTGTACTTTTACCGATTAAGAATCTAGTTTGCCATTTTAAAGAGAGCTTTTGTTTGTTGTTTGTTTGTTCAGCAAGTGCTGAGTAGTAAGTTAAAAAGAAATAAGAGAGATCTAAAGACTGGACAGTGTGTTTTGAAAATGAAGTCGTTAATTGTTAATCATGTTCCACCCTTAATTTTAGCATTACCTTCTAGCAATACCAGATAGTTCCAGTAAGTTCGGTATTATAATGAGAGGGCGTGGCGCAGTCTCATGCAACGCTTACGTTGAAGGCTGCAACCGCAAGGTCACGTTGTTTATTTTTCTGCATGCTGAAGCTCATTCCTAAAGTTCATGCAGAATGCACATTTTGTCTTGAGTATTTTCAAAGTAACTGTAAAATAAGTATAAAGTATAAAATAAGTAATTAGCTTTATTAGCGAGGTAATTTTCGCTCCCATTCTTTGTTTTATACGCACGCATGCATTAAATGTATCTATCGCTGATTGAAAGTAATAAAAAAGCTAAATGTTTGTAAATGTAGTTGCAAAATGGTAAGCTTTAGTAAACCAAATCCGATCCTTCCTGCCCCGTTTACACCGATAAACGTATCCGCGCACCTGTGTTAGCGCTTTCACTTTAATCATTACGTGCAAGACGAAAGCGTCTGGCCGTGCGCATATGTGCGTTATTATCTGACAATACAATAACAATATTATTGTTGCGCTTTTTCGGAATGTACCAGAATCTGAGTAAGAGGGGAAATGACACGTAATTGGGCGGAGCTTTGACCTCATGCTCCTGAGTTCTGATACGTGCAGGACGAGATGAACGTACGTACACTGCAATGAAGCGCATTGAATCTCTCCGTATGATTCAATGTGGGCAAGTGTTGCATAAGGTTGTCCTGGGCTTCAAATACACTATTTTGTATACGAATATACAATACGAACGAATGATCAAGACATCAGTTTACGCTAAAAGAAATGTTTTACCAGGTTGTGTTTTATGTTTTCCTATACATTAGGTTACACCAACAAAAGCACGTTTTCATTATATACGCGTCATTAACCAGTTAAACCGTGTTTAAGAGCGTAAGAATAAAATACTGTGTTTGATGGATGTGTCGTGACTGTTTTTTGTATTTGTCGGTTGTATTTAGTTTTTTTTAGTATAGGAGAATTCCAAGTAGCCATGCAAATATTTAACAAAATGTCTCAGTATGCAAAGTACAGCTCATCCGTGACAATCCGAAACAACCTAATTTTATAATTCCTCAGATTTTCCATTTGTTCCTGTAGCATTTGCATCTTAGGGCTTATTGTCTGGCCTAATAATGCCTGGAAAAGATCCAGTTTCTGGGAGAAAGGATATCAGAGGGAAAAGCACACTTATGCAATGGGTCCCACAGCAGATTGCTTAATCCGAATAATATTTTCTAAGAATGAACAAAAAATGTTTACTGGAAAAACAAAGAGGCAACTCAGGTTTCTCTCCACAGTAACTGCTGGCTACAAAACGCTTGAATTTCATTAGTTTTAAACTTATAATTGTTTATGGGATCATTTTTTTCATTCGTTCAACCACAGATAATTATGTGTGCTTTGTTCTGAGCACTCCCTACAGTCATAACATGTAATCCTGACTGTCATTTACTCGCAGGTTGAGCAGGAAGTGCAGATCTGGGCACATTCTGTTGACTGTTTTCAGCTGTCAATGCTTTTGATAACAGTCACCTATGGGCATAAGCTGTGTTTTCCTGCAGGCTGGAGTTTGATTCCCGGAAAGATTTACATGCTACATCAGAAGTGTGAATAAATCTTCATGATGTGTATGTTCAAGCTGACAACTTGGAATACCTACACACCCTTGGCGTAACAGAATAAGCGTACAGACACCCAAGCGCACACAGACGCACACTTGCGCACACTTGCGCACTCGTCTTTATTTCTCTCCCTTTGCAAACACGTGCCCACACACTCAAACATTCACACTTCTCTCTCTTTCTCGAACACACACACAAACACCTTTTTTTCTCACTTTCTCCACCAATCAGAGCACTCTTCACTTCTCTTCCCCCATTCCTTGCGGTGTACATTTGCACTCTCTTATATTGTAAACAAAATCACATTCTATAGGATAACTGACACATCTATGGAACCTCGACCAATCAGATTCCACCCCTGCATACCCTCTTTGGGACGCACATGTGTGTGCTGTGGTTATTGACTTTGTAAGGCATCCCTATCCAATGGTGAGCTAGAATTCCATTTGGAACCTTTTGCGATGGCCCCGCTATGTTAACCCGGAGTACCCTCGGCTCCTCCCCCATCACGTGACTTGTTTTCAACATAACTTGGCATTTCATCATGTGCTTCTCTTTTCCCTGTACTGAACTTTGCGTAATCTTTGGTGCTGTTTTCATGGATGAATATATAGGCCAAAACACACACCGAGAGGCCAGCCAGCCAGATAGATAGATAGATAAAAAGAGGGAGGGAGAGTCACAAGATGTCCCCGAAGCTTTAACAGCCCGACCATTGCCATCGAAAGATCTGAAACAACAATAATAAAGATAAGCGGAGAAAATAAACCGTCTGGGCCAACTAGGTGCGTAACATATGACTGTTTGACACGTCTTGTGAGTTTAGGACAGAACCGATACGGAAATGACTCGGGGGTTAAAGCTGACTAACTACTAACAACTCGTGTCTGGACTCAAATCTCAGCTATTTCATTTCACTCATTCAAAGGATCAAATTCCTCCAGGCTTCACATGAGGATCAGATACTCCCGTCCACCTATCTCAGACTCAGCATGTCTGTAAAACGTGCTGGTGTCCCAGCCGGGTGTGTCAGCCACCTGCCAGTGGATTCCAAAATTCCCAGTATCTATATTGAGATTCCACCCTGTTGGGAAAAGGAATGTTGGAATAAGTTCCAAATACGATGAAACAGTTCACAATATTCCATGGAATTCATTTGAATACAATATTGGGCCTAATCTACATATACAGCAAATTTTTTACAACATATAGTTTGTTCATTACAGAATGTTATATTACATATACATCCTGTTTAATTTAATTTTTTGCCACTGTAAACTTGGGCATAAATAGTCTCTGTATTCATCATATGAGAAAAGAACATGTTTTGATCTGATTTTAAAAAGTTATAGTTATGAAAGACTTTAAAATGGGTCGTTAATTCTGTAATAACATATACAAAGCCTTATTAGCTTTGATATTCTCATGACAGAAAACCTGTTTAGACCAGCTGTCCATAAATTGTAATTCATGATTAGTCATTTGGGAAATTTGACAGTTAATTTGGCTGTTGCAGAGTGTTACATCAGTCAGAATGAATGCAGCTCGACTACACACGATTTACATGTACGTTGATTTATATGATGGACACTTGAGTCCTCGGAATAATTTAGTGGACCGTCATCACTGAACCAGCCTGTGAGGTTTTTCTTAGTACTTTCGAGAAAAAACAACAAACGAATGCAGTTCATATTATCCTTAGGCTATAATCATAACATTCGTCATCAGCCCTTGTGATCTCTCTCTTTCTCTCTCTCTCTCTCTCTCTCTCTCTTTCTGTATGTGCTGCCCGCTGTGTGTTGTGTGTGCCGTACGTGTTTACAGGCAAGACTGGGCGGGTCGAACCGAAAGGAGGTGGGCAGGAAGGGGCGTGAGATTATAAAACCAAGTTTCTCCGTTCGTCTTCTCGTACCTACCACACATTTAGTCCCAACAGCCCACGGCCACCATCTGCTGCTTCCGAAGCAGAGGCTCATACAACGGCGTCAAGCCTGGAGCTTTAAAGACAACAACGGGGTAAGAACGAGCTTTACGCGCGGCCGATATGTCGCGCTTTTCTATTCGCTGCAGACGGAACAATTACATCATGGGTTTGATTTGAAAGGACGCAGTGCAACGGTCGGACTCGGCGCATTGTTGGCGGATCGCAGGAAGTTTGTAATAAATATCATTGACATTTAGGTCGGATTATCTTAATTTTGCGTTTAGATGTTTTCATAGTTTCTTTCATCGAGGTGAGTGTGATGCGTGTGGACTTATCGCAGCCGTTGCATCATATCTTGTTTCGGAGTCGTTCCGTCAGTTCAACGCGATGCGGTGCATGTCATTTGTGGCGCATAGATAATACAGCTAATAATAATTTTTATTTAACGATATTGTTTTTATGCGATAACGTAAAACAAGTACTTGGTCAGACTGGATAACGGACGGAAATAGCGAGATTTTCTTGGCACAGACGTCTGCTGGGCATGTATGTGACATGCCTTCACTGCGTCTTTTGTCGCCGCGGCTGAAAGCGAAAATTAAAAAACGCATTTGAAAACTGTCGCTGTGTAAACCAGACTTTAGAATTAATCGCTATTTGATTTACAATGCAGCTGAATTTTTTGTGTGTTTCAGGATTCCCGTTAAAAGCGCCACGGTTTCCAAGACATTGGATTAGCTGGGTGAAGTCATCACTAAAGCTAAGACCACCGTTGTTGCCGCCAGCCACCAATACCAACAAAGTCACCTAAATCAGGAGAAAATGGTGCAGAACAAGATCACCGAAGTTACCGGATTCCATCGCTCTTTCAAGGTGAGATTTCATTATTATATATCGGTATGAGCAGAATGCGCACCGATCTTTCATTGTTTTGACAATAGGAGATGGACCGTATGTGCTATAGTTAGACGGACGTTTCCATTGTTTATACAGAATGGTGCCGATTCCATGACTTTGCATATCAAAGATCATAGGGTATTGTTTAACCATTAAACGGATTTCCAGAATGCTTCTGGCTTGATAATATTTACCTGCTGGACTTTAAACTAGACATGATGACTGTTTAGGTTGTGAATAGTTCTGTTAAGTTGTGTTATATGGTAATGGACAACATCTTTTTAAACATCGGCAACATTAGCAACATGAAGTACCCAATAAACATTTTTCTTTCCTATCCAGGGGCAAAATCCCTTTGAATCCGAGGAATTTTCCAAAACCGGATCCCATCTTCTCGACACGGCCTTTAATTTTGATTGTTCCGCCCGACCTGGTAAGTTGTTGTTAAATTGTTACTAATTGTAGTCAATAAGAGAGTTTAAAAAGTTTTGTGCTCCAAAAAGCATCGTAATACGTTTTCTGACAGCAGTTACATAAACATGACCTTTAAAATTGCTGTACGTACATTATGTTGTGTCTCAAACGTAAACATTCTCATTATAACACATAAGCACAGCCTGTTGAATTTCTGTGGGTGTTTACACCCGACAACAGCAGATCAGGATTTTAATGGGATTTTTCTGTCCTGGCATTCAGACATGCCATCCAGCCAGCCCATCGACATCCCGGATGCCAAGAAGAGAAACAAGAAGAAGAAACGCTGCAGAGCAACCGACAGCTTCTCAGGGCGATTTGAGGGTGAGTTCAGATTTTATGGGTGATGTTTCATATCTTTGCATTTTGATGTTCTCTGTGACTAACGAGCTAAAATTGTGGCCCGTATGCGTCCGGGCTTTACAATAACTTTTGGTTTTGCTCTTAGATGTGTATAAACTGCAGGATGAGGTGCTGGGGGAAGGGGCCTATGCCAGGGTCCAGACCTGCGTCAGCCAAATCACCCATAAAGAATATGCTGTGAAGGTGAGACACTTTGTACATTGTATATAAAGTTTAATTAAACTAACCTGAGCTGTGTTTTTTTTTCATATGCATGTAAACTAACAGGCATCTGTGTAGGTCAGAGATGGCATTCGAGGGCTATTGTTGGAAGGGACTTTCCCTTTGAATGACTGTCTTGGGTTACAAGGAATGAGATTTACTCCTTTGACAAGCATACGTGACTGTAGTTGTTTTGTGCTGACTGGCTCTGTTGCATATGATTGGTGAGGGCATGATAGATTCCTGCAAGCCGTGAATAGTGAACTCATGGTTAGGGGCTGTCTGCAAATGACACACTTTTGTGGGGTAGTTTTTTTTGTGTTGTACTTAACTGTGTATCAGTCTAGTTCTTAGAGACTGTATTTGGACAGCTAGACACTGTTGTGTTTGCATTAAGTTATGGTACTGGCATAGTGGAAAGACGTCATTGTTTTCGTTAGACCGGATAAAAGGTCGACCAATCAGAGCCTTGGAACAGTAACATCCTTTACCGTTTATCACTCTCATTGGCTGGTAGAATGTACAGTGGTGGGAACATTTTGTACTGACATGTCTGCCAAAACATAAACCT